>JAYMTP010000460.1:0-33631 GCA_036897365.1 Geranium brycei | reverse complement strand
AAAAATGGGTTGAGCCCTTTTATACCGCAAAATTCGTCGCGACCACGGGCCCTTGTTCGATCGTGCTTCGTGTTTTTTGGCCACTTCTCACCCACGTTCTTCTGCACGAACTGGAGTGGTTGACCGCCAATGACCACGGGTTGGGCCCAGGAGGGACCCCGAGGTCAACCACGGCCCCATGGTCATCGACCACGGGTTGGACCCGAGAGGGACCCCGAAGTCGACCATAGGTTGGTCCAAAAAATTTCGCAAAGTCGTTAAAAAGCCCTGAAATCTTCGCAATAATCGACCACAGGTTTGCTGATTCCAACTTTCCCTTCTTCTGCCATTGCTCCCATTTGCCACGAACCGGGCTCTGATGCTAGTTATTGGGGAGAGCTTAGGCATTTACCGAGGAGCACACAACAAGGAATCTCATACACACATTAGAGTCTACTCTTGAACCAGAATACTAGTCTATTAGTTCTAGTGTCCAATGTGTATATAAAATTTTATTATACCTCGTACTTTTCATGTGTTAGACATGCATACACATGTGGAAATTCTAACAATCTCCCACTTCACATTGAGCCCCACATCGAGTTGCTCACACACCTAAGCCTAAATCGTCTTGCGCCCTTTCACCCGATGGTCCATTTGGCAATCATGTCCTGATCAATCATGGTTATCCGTGAAAGAAATGTGCTCTAACCCAATCCATTTATGTACAAACGTTTTATATTATGATAGCAAGAAATCAACACTTTTATTATTCATTGTGTTATGATAATAAGTTAAGCATTGTTTCGTCTAAGATCATCAGGTGTGTCATCACTGATAGTAAAACTCTTAGACAATGCAATCGATATTGCTTGAAATCATGCTTGGCAGGTTCCTGATCATAAAGCTATACATATACATACAGCGACCAATATGAGAATGACTGATGATCACGCTCTACTGATCACATGTAAGAAGTTACCAAGTCATATCATAGATATCATTTAGAGAAATAATATTGGACGACCCGACCTGAGAAATGTGTCATAGATTAAGTTATGAGCATTCTCAGTTGTCGTAGTATCATTGAATCCTTATGAACTTTGGAGTCTTCATGGATTCCTATATTGCAACTCTCATAGTTTGACATGCTCACCTACGTTGTCCGTAACAGGCTACAAAAGGGGTATGATTGGCTGTGTGGCGAATCATATGAGGGATACAGTTGACGGTCAATGGAATTGTCCCTCACGTACTAGTGAGAACGGTATCTATTTAGGCCTCTTGAGGAGAATGACTGAGAGGGAATGTGCAACCGCACTATTGATAAAGAGTTATCATACTCAGTCATCTCGAGATCAAGAAACAGGTTTGAATAAAATAAGGGTGGCGACTCTATGTCTTATGTTTAAAAAAGATATCTAGTGACAAAAGGATTATGATAGTTACAACAAAAGGTTAAATCGAATCACCGATCATCATGATCATTGGGTAGTCATAATGTCTTACTCATACCACTTGTGATGAATGGACAAATGGGATTTGGGCCATTTGCCAATGAATCATTAGCCTACAGGGTCACACACAAAGAGCAAGACCGAAGCAAGATGGACTTACGAAGCCCATCGGAAAAAAATAGGAGTGGAAAGCCCATCGTCACCCAGAAGGAGTGACGATCGTCACAAGCCTCTGGGCAGCCCTTTCCTATTTCGGTTTAGATTTTTAATCTGAAACCAATAAGGAAAGAGGCAAGTGGCAGCACGATTTTTGAGACATATTTTCAATTAGAAATTCATAATAAAGTAGGATTTTATTGGAAATAAAACCCTAACCCATTGGCTATAAATATGTTGCAACGGTTTACTTGAAACCCTAATGCGATATTCGCAACATTAGCAACTCTATCTAAAATTTCAGATCTGATTAATTTTTAATAAGATCTGATTTTGAGAAGATCAATTCTAGTATATTAATCTTTGTCAAGCTTCGATCAAGACTTGTTTGTGTGGATACCGGTAGAGTGTGCATCTCGAATGAGAAGTTTTCGATTGATTTGTTAAGAACCTGTTCACTTTCAAAGGTTTGGTAAAGCCGGATCTACAAGAGGTAATTGAAGATCTCTAACCCTTTCATTAATTAAGCTTAAACATGCAGTAGATCCTTGCTACGAAACGGGGTTAAATTTTTGTTATTTGCTTCCGCTGCCATGAATGAGATCCCTTGTTTCCTAACAATCTGATCATATTGACACATGAGGCTCGAACCACCATGCGATGCATTGACATGTCGACCCAATTACAAACCTGCCTCTAATACCACTTGTTGATGAAAACTTGGGCATTACCAAGGCGGAGAACAAAACAAGAAAACCCATGTACACATTAAAGTTCATCTCTAATCAATCTATTGGCCTATTGGGTGTTGCGTATAATGTATATATATTCTTCTTATACCTCATACTCTTCCGATGTGGATTTGTACTCACATTATAAATTCCTAACCGTCAATCGTCAATGTATTTGAAATACCTTCAATCTTTTCGTGGGTCATGGCTCCATCTTTTATGAGAAAAAATAGATGTGATTTCATTAAATTAGTTAGGGGTGAGCATTTTTTATCCAAAATCGGTCCCAAACCAAGATCCGAACCGAAAAATTGAGAATCATGGGTATTGAGTCAGATTTGGGTCTAAAACTTGAGAACTAAATCAATTCGGTTCAGGTCCAATTATGAGAGTGTAGAACTGCCAGGTAACCGATTCAAGAGTTTGGTTTTATTTGGTTTTTGGAATTTTTATTTTGATTGGGTTGTATTAATATTTTGATTGTTTGCAAATCTTAACTTTTATTTTTATTCGGTTTTCATTAATTTTTTTTGTAGTCATGATTTAAAGTTTTTGTCTACAAACAAGTTATTTTTTATAATTTTTCTCATAAATTGTATAATGTTTGAATATAACGACTAATCGGGTCCATTGGGCAGATCCAGAAACCTAGACCCAAAACCGGCTCGTTTCCCATATATTGGTTCCAGGTTTGGGTTTCTAAAATGAAGAAACGGTTAGTTCATTTCTGTCCAGTTCTGACCGGTTCCAGACCTGTGCCCAGTCCTAAAACTAGAATTTTAATGAATAAAAGTATAGGCGTTTTATCTAAAGAAAGGTACAGATAGCTATCCCCAACTAAACATGTTTTCCACATAGCCATCCCCAACTAAAATTTGGGTCATTTAACTACACTGAGGTTTCATGAATTCCCGCTCGTTAAACAATTAGATGGAAAATGCTAATTTTGAAAGTGAAGAGATGAAACTGCCCTTGGTCAGTTTCCAAATTTTAAAAATGTTCCATTGGTTGTGTGTTTGGGTTTTGGAGTGGCTGGAGATCACTGATTTCACCGTCATACACTCCCACCGACCTTATCTTCCTCAAATGTGGTTCAACTTCGAACCAGACCTTACCATACGCCCGAAAGTCGGACGAGGGCGGCTTCTCCAAGTTTGCCAGCACCAGAACTCAAAACCTATCGTCGAGCGTCGCCTCCACCTTCCCCGTCTCCGACTTCATCTACACCTTTCCCGTCACCGCCGGCCCCAAGTTTTTCCATCTGGAAACCTACTCCAGTCGCGACCAGACCCTATCTTATTTCTAGGTAATTTCACTAAAGCTCCTGGGTTCATTATTTTTTTGGATAATTTCATTCTTCTTCCTTTCAATCTCAATCACAATAACCTATTTAGGGTTTTTGAAATGGGGTTTGATTCGATCTCCAATGCTTCTCGTCCTACCCTCAACAACAAAGATTTTTCCAAGAAATTGAAGGGTATGTTTCTGCAAATTCGCATATTTAATTTTCGTGTTCGAGAATTAATTGAAAGGGGGAAAGAGATTTGGGGATTTGATGATTGTGTTCTTCATTACCAAATTTAGTTGCTCTATTTTGTGTTGGAGTTGTTTTCTGATTCGTTGTGATTGTGATTTGGTGTTACAAACGAATCGATTGGCGCAACTGAAATAGAGCAAGCTCGATGTTCGGCCGGAGGCTAACTTCTCTCCAGCCACTCCACCCAAACACACAACAAATGGCACACTTTGAAAATTTGGAAACTAATCAAAGGCAACTTCGTCTTTTCACTTTCAAAATTAACATTTTTCATCCAAATATGTAACGGGTGAGACTTTATGCAACCTTAGGTAGTTAAATAACTCAAATTTTAGTTGGAGATGATTTTGTAAAAAACGTGTTTAGTTGAAAATAAATATCCGTACTTTTCCCTTTTACATATCCATGAACCGCTCTTTCAAAAACTAAAAACCGGACAGCTATGCAGTTTAATCCCCTAAACAGACAAAATGAGGGAGCAAAACATCTACAAGTGTCAGTTATTTAGTTATGATTCTAACTCTTGTAGCTGCTTTTAATTATATTTGTTGCTGAAAATGTCGAGATCTAATTAACTACTATTTAATCGATTAAATTAACTGTAAAATAATTAAATTGGTTTGATTTCATTCAACCTCTTCACCAAAATCACACACACACAAAGAGAGAGTTCATTTGGGTGTGGCGGTAGTCTAAAGGAGACACGTATTCGCTTTCATCTGCACATGCATGTACTAAAAACGAAAGCAAATGAATAACATTTGGCCAAATTTCAATAATTGATCACTATATATGAAATTGATTGTTTCTTTAAATGTTATATAATTGGACCAACTTCTGAGTTTAAACTGTAATAACATGAAAATTCTATTAGCAATTGTACTTTGTAAAATCTTAACTGATTAATTGCATATAAAAATTATACGTATCATATCCCTTCTGGATAAGTATTTTAGAAAGTTTTAAACTATTAATTTTAATTTTAAGTTAATTATACTTTAAAATTATATCTACTGGTTGTGGATCTGGATATATATTCTATAAGTAAAAAAATTATTAGCATAGATATTATTTAAGTGTAAACCTTCTAATATTGATGATTATCTCTATCTTTTCTACAATGAATGGTATTAGCATCACAAATTGTAAGAATATGAATGATGTTACTAATATTTTAATGTCACCTCCACTTTTAAATAAATTAGGCTTTAATATTGTTTTACTACGATAATTTTCGTATTTTTACCGAGTACATCACGTTCTACCAGCTAACATTCATTTTTTACCAGGTCTATCTACTTTTATTAGTGCACACAATATCTATCGATTCGGACCTCGATTGTATTTAATTTTCTTATATGTTAACGAATGTATGAATAACTTAGTTATTGTATTTGAATAATGATATGGTAGGTGTAAATTCACTCACTCTAATGTATATATTGTGTGATGATTGAAGGAGATACGTAGAAAATAATGATATAGGTATCGATCCATATTAAAAACTGCACATGGAATGGGCTTAGATAAGATCTCAATGTTCCCCTTTCCCCAATCCTATTGATTGGCATTGGGCATTTGATTCTGATGTTTTCTTGTTAAGCCCCCACGAGCTTCTTCATTAAAATAACTTGGAGCCACAAAAACAAATCAAATAATTGAAGGGCATTTCGGTCAGAGGTTGAACATTGTCACCTTCTTGGAAGATCCATGCATATGCACCCATTTCTTCTCTTTAATTTTTATTTAATTATGGAACCCCATGTGGGCTCGCATGCGACCTCTTTGAATCATTGACAGGTTTGTTTCACTAAACGACACCGTCTCACATCACATACTCACTTGCTTCTGCAATTTATCTGATTTTTTTTGTTGATAAAACTCGTACAAACTCTATCCTTTTGTTTGAACCCAAAATCGGGAGATCTAGTCCATTCAAGATACCCAAAAAAATTCATAAAATTGGATTTTTTTTAATTATGTTGTCAATGACACGTCGACAAATATTAAAAACCATGTAACACAATACATCAAAACTAAAGAAAACAAGTAGCTATATGAGATGGTGAACCGACAATGCACGAGAAGGTGGGTTTAGAGGAGCATGTGATTGTTGAAAGGCTTTGTCTTTGGGTTTAGGTTTAGCCTACACCAGTTACACTGAGTCAACACATCACTACTTGTCCAGTTGTGATTCATTTCTTGTTTCTTCATCTTCTTCTCCCAATTAACCACATTGTTTTCATCAAAATTCATATAATAATTGCTCCACAATCTAGCTTCCTTTATTTGCAAGTATGTTTTGCACCACCCCAAAAATTCCACTCCCTCTATTGGGGAATTGGTTGCTGTCCACAGGCAAAGCATACTCAATCCTTTACCATTCAAGTTAAGAACAATATTTCCACTTTCTTTGTTATTATTCTTAGTAGAGACCGGGGAGATTGAGACTCAACAAACATGTTTAATTTTATTTGAGGATGTAAATGTCACACAATGTTATGATGGTGGATAGGAGTCTTCGAAGTCATAGCGGGTTTTCATTTTTATATTTTTAATTTATTTTAATATAATATAATTTATATATTAATAAAAATACATGTTAGGCTACAAATTAAATTATTTTCAACCTTTTTAAATAAAATTATTAGTTTGGACAGAACCGGCCTAAATTGATTTAAAATTAGCCTAAAATCGATTCAAAATTAATTCAAATGTTACGGCGTGACACCTGTGTGATTTTTAGCGTCATGACGACCGTCATTTACAACATTGTGCTTATTATATAATTTTAAAATTAAACTTGAATTCGATTCAAATTTAATTATAATAAATTAAAAACACAATCAATTTCTCAATTAATTAGCGCAATAAAATGAAAATAATGGCACCGCCTTTAATTATTTAATGTTATAAAAGAGGATAAATTTGTTTGTATTTTGGTTGAGCTGAAGCATGGCATGTGCGACCAAAAGGAGTAGGACTCAAAAATCAATTAATTCCCATATCTTCTCTATACGAACCTTGAACAAAACAATTACTGGTTCTATGTACACGTCGACTGGAATGGCACCGACGTAATTAAGCCATAAAGTAAGGGCTTTGTCGGAGACGAGAAGCATAAAACGCAGAGCTCAGTCTCCTGCAATATTGCAAATTCAAATCATCCCCTGTCACTCTCTCTCTCTCTCCATAGGAACTCAAGAAAAATGCAGAGACACACCACCGCCGTGGCTCTGGTGGTCGCACTGGTCTGCGCCACCACCTTCGTCGTCGCCGACTCCCTCACCGACGGTAAGCTTCCAAATCACAAACAATGCTTTGCTTTAGATTCATTTAAATGTCTGTCTGTCACAAACAATTATTTGGAGTTCAATTTTGCTCATGAAAGTGAATGTTAGAGTCCGACTCCGACTCATGGATTTAAATAAATCCTAGTTTAAATTAGCATTTTTTTACTATGGATTGTTGGTATTAAATTGTGAATTAAATTTTATTCCCGTTGTCAAAATGTATGGAGGCAAGTGAATTGAATAGAAGAGAGATGTGTAATGGCAGGCTGGGGCACGTGGTGAAACAGCTTTTGTGGGCATGGTTGATTTAATTACCATATTTATCCCTGTCATTCACTGTTTCGTCTCTGTCCTTTACTGGATTTTGTCATTTTGGTCCTTTTAGCACATTTATTTTCATGTGCTTGGTTGTTGGCCTGCAGACAACATAGTTATTGAGTTTCTCTAGGCTTTTCGATTTTCAAATCTCCCTACCCAAACCCAAACCCAAACCCAATAATTAAATTGGAAACTTCATGATTGTGACTGATTTTCAGGTTTATTACCAAACGGTAACTTCGAGTACGGGCCAAAGGCATCGGAACTGAAGGGCACGCTAGTGACTAGCAAGAATGGGATCCCGAGCTGGGAGATTTCGGGCTACATTGAGTACATAAAGTCAGGGCACAAGCAAGGCGACATGCTGCTTGTGGTGCCGGAGGGTGCTTATGCGGTCAGGCTCGGGAACGAGGCGTCCATCAAGCAGAAGCTGAAGCTGGTGAAGGGGATGTTCTACTCCCTCACGTTCAGCGCTGCGAGGACCTGCGCTCAGGAGGAGACACTCAATGTCTCCGTCTCCCCCGCGAAAGAGAAGCAGGATTGGGGGATCCTCCCTATGCAGACCATGTACAGCAGCAGCGGTTGGGACTCCTACTCTTGGGCATTCCCCGCTGACGCCGAGAACGTCGAGATCACCATCCACAACCCTGGCGTCGACGAGGATCCCGCCTGTGGCCCCCTCATTGACTCCGTCGCCCTCAAGGCCCTTTTCCCTCCCAAGCGCACAAACGGTAACTAATCAGTGATTTGAAACCGAAACCTCGAGTTAATCACAACCAGCGACCTCATGTTTATTTTGTTATAATTATTGCAGTGAACCTACTGAAGAACGGGGATTTCGAAGAAGGGCCTTACGTGTTCCCAAACACGTCGTGGGGAGTTCTGATCCCTCCCCACATCGAGGACAACCACAGCCCGTTGCCAGGGTGGATCATCGAGTCCCTGAAGGCGGTCAAGTACGTGGACAGTGCCCATTTCGCGGTGCCAAAGGGGAAGAGGGCCATAGAGCTGGTGGCAGGGAAAGAGAGCGCCATTGCGCAAGTAGTGAAGACAGTGCCAGGGAAAATGTACGCGCTGTCATTCGCGCTGGGGGACGCCAACAACGCGTGCGAGGGAAGCATGGTGGTGGAGGCGTTTGCGGGGAAAGCCACAGTCAAAGCCCCTTATGAGTCCAAGGGAAAGGGTGGATATAAGCTGGCCATCCTCAAGTTCAAGGCGGTGAGTGTGCGGACTCGGGTCATGTTCTTGAGCACCTACTACACCATGAAGAGCGACAGCTCCGGCACGCTCTGTGGCCCCGTCATCGACGATGTCAAGTTGGTCAGCATCCGTGGTGCTCGCCGCCTTCTCTGATCAGATCATCCTGACATGTGGGAGTGGATATGGTTCTATATATTTTAATATTGTCGTGATCGCCAGGACACGATCGGTTGTGATAGTGGTATGGTATGATATGGTATGGTGTGGTATACAACTAGATTTCTTGTGATAGGAACAGCCCATTATTATTATTATATTCCACGAGTTGATGATTTTATGTATTTAGCCATCTTTTTCTTCATCCACCTCAATGAAGTTTTCCGATTCTATATATTTATGTTTACCAACAATTATGTCTTCTCATGTTAATGTTTTAGACTATTTCCTAACATGCTTGTATATATTAAGAGAAACAGGACAGTAAACGAGCCGACCCGAGTTCAAATTTGGGAAGCCTCGGCGTGGATTCGGCTCACTCATTTTACATCAGGCTTCAACTTGAATAAATTTTTAATTCAACGCTCAAGCTCAACTAAATAAGAACAATCGAGCTCGGCTCTATTGGCTCGTTCAAAGTACACTAGACAATCATGCTATACATAAAAAAATACAATTTTCTCCAAACTTCATAAATAAGAACATAGTTGTATAAGGGAACACTGCACTACAAACCAGTGGAGTGTCCGAATCTAGCGAACGCGCTGTGAGCCGCTCATCTAGTGCGATTAAAACAGCGCGTGACATGTGGCAGCGCATATTGTGCACTTAAGTGAGAGGCAGTTCCGTATTTTTTCGCGCGCATGAACAGTAGACTTTTAGCTTTTTCTATACAACTTTGCGTTCAAAATTGAGAGCGTAATGTTCAACATTGGGACTGTAATGTTCAATATTGTGAGTAGAATGTTTTACACTGAGAGAATAATATTCAAATTGGGAGTAGAATGGTCAAATTTGGTAGTAGTTAGTTAACATTCGGAGTATAATGTTCAGTGTTAGAAGTAGAATGTCTAACATTGGGAGTAGAATATCTTAAAATTCATTAAACATTATCGCAAAAACGAAAATAACAAAATTGTTCTACTGAAAATGCAAAAGTTCTACTGAAAATAAAAAAGTTAATCATAGATAATTGAAATTATAATAAAATAAATTATTATAATCAGAATACAAAATTATTTTGATTAAAACACATTTACGATTTGATGGAAACTTATTTACAAATTTATGAAACTTTATTTACAATTTCATGGAAACTCATTCACAATTTAGGGATGATTTAGACAATCTACCACTCAATCCCCTAGGGTAATTCTACAACGAGGGTTTATGAGGATTTAGACAACCTAAAATTCAATCCCCTAGGGGAATTATGTAACGAGAGTTTAGGGATAAGGATGGAAATATGATGTAATGCGGAATAAAAGTTATTATGACAGCTTAACACTCAACCTTTAGGGTAAAAGCGTAATGAAGATTCAAAGTGTAACGTCAGTTCAGAGTGTAACGGATGTTATAACTAGGTGTACAATGGTTTTCCATAGGTGTAAAGGGAGTACAAAATGTAGCGAAAGCGTGATGTAACGAGTAATCAAAATGATTATGACAACACAACACTGAACCCTTAGGGTAAAAGTGTAACTAATGTTCATAGTGTAGTGATGGTTCACGATTTAATGAAAACTTATTCACAATTTAATAAAAACACATTCACAATTCATGAAAATTTATACAATACAAATCTTATTTAATGTCAAAATTAGTTAAATGGAAACACGTTAATTATTCAATGGAAACTCAATGTACAAATAATGGAACATAATGTACTATTAATGAAAACACTGTGTACAAATAATGGTTTGACCTGGTTAGGGTTTTTTTTATCAGCAAATGATGATTAATATATAAAACAAAGAATCGATTTTTCAAGTTGGGAAAATAGAATCTCCAAAAGAAAATAATGGTTCGGATTTTGAAATATGAGTGGGTTTGGATTGATAAGATAACTAAATCGCTCTTGCTCTAGTGTGAAATGATCAAAATAAAACATAACTAATGACTATTTATTGTTTGTGTCATTAATGAGTCAAGGAAATCCTTTAACACTTCTCCATATTGTAGTTCATCAAAATCAATCATTTTTTATAAGTTATGGACCCGAAATGGAGTTCAGCCGAGAAATCTACGCCACCCAGAAGTTTCAGCTTTGCTATAGGATTCTTTTAGACGATTTTGGCTCAATTTCTCTTTTTACCCTCAAACCTACATAATGTCACAAAAACGACCACGACGTCAAAATGCACAAAACATAATATTTAATCTAAAATTCAAGAAAAAAACCGAGATCGATGGTGGCAAAACGGGTCGATGCTAGTCCGAATGGACCCGCATTAACGATGCCACCGTAGTTGTTCCTCCTTCGAATTCCCCCATAGGGGACTCCCGAGGTTGCTCCGACAAGATGAGCTAAGATCGTTGTTGAGGATTTTCGAGACGACCTTGATTTTTCTCTTTTGCGACTTCAAGTTTTAATCGATTTGGTTGAGGGCGGATTGCGAGAGGAAGATCCAGATCGTGATCGACGTGAAGGGTTCGATGTGGATGTCCTTGGTGGCGATGTCGTCGACGAAGGATAGAATTTTTCTGGTCTTCTTGCATATCGAGATTGCCTTAAAATCTGAAAGTGTATATCAAATGGCGTGTGGATGTTTTTAAGGTCTTTATTTCAATTTCTGTGGTGTTTTGGGGGTTAATTTGTGCTAGATGTATTATGCTTTCAGGTAATTATCGACTACATCTTAAAGACCTAGGAAAAAGACTGGCATCTCCCGAAAAATTGGCCGCCCAAGACAAGGCAGTGAAGGAAAGGATTAAGGGGCATAAACTTCAAATTTTAAATTTTAAATAAGGGCAATTTAGTCTTTTTATCATGAATTTAAATGAAAGTTGAGTTGTGCTCCGCCTAACGCTACTCATTATATTTCTTCAGTTTCACAACAAGACTTGCTAAGAAGGCTTAAGATGTTCTTGTTCGCGGGCCCATACTTATTTTATTTAGAGTAACCAAACTAATGATAATGAAGAATTTTTTTTTCTCAAAATTTAATGAGACAAAATGAAATTGAGTGACCTCAAAAAATAAAGTATCCATAGAGATACACTTTTGCATCCATATTAGATTTAAATCTAAAAAATAATTTCAAAATAGGCGCAGTTACTTGACAATAGGCGCCAGTATCATAAATGTTGTCGTTTATATCTGCTAAAACACATCGTGTAGCCTTCTTAAAGCAGCATCGTGGCGTCTCACGAGCCGATCCTTTTGGCACCCAGGCTACTAAGGTGTAACATACGCATATGGCGCACGGTCTACTTTAGCAACCCTAAGCCTCTGAATAATGCTGGCGACCTCCTTTTATCCTACACCTCCGGTGCACATTAGAAGCAACCCTGGTGAGGGCGCGAACCATTCATGACATTTCAAACCGTCTCGGTGTTCACTTCCCTTCCATTATCTTGTCTTGGAATCCATCAATGGCCACCGGTTCGAGCTCCCTGATGTGGTTCCGAAAGGGCCTTCGAATCCACGACAACCCGGCGCTGGAGCGAGCCTCCAAGTCCTCCAATTCGCTCTACCCCGTCTTCGTCATCGACCCTCACTACATGACGCCTCTCCCCAGCGCTCCCTCCCCCGGCTCCGCTCGCGCTGGCCTCAACCGCATCCGCTTCCTGCTCGAGAGCCTCGCCGACCTCGACTCCAGCCTGAAGAAGCTAGGCTCCAGGTTGCTGCTTCTCAAGGGCGAGCCCGGCGAGGTCTTGATTCGCTGCCTCAAGGACTGGAATGTCAACACTCTCTGCTTCGAGCACGACACTGACCCTTACTATCAAGCCCTAGACGCCAAAGTCAAGGTGAACACCATACATATTCTGTGACCCCTGCCCTGCCTTATTATCAACTATCAACCTCTGATTGTGCTTGTGCTTGCAACAGAAATATGCTTCCCAAGCTGGAATTGATGTCTTCTCTCCTGTGACCCATACTCTCTTCGATCCCGCGTATATCATTCAAAAGGTATAAGGAGGTTTGGGTTTTGGTGCTGTCTTCTTGATTTTATTTTTGGTGTTTATGTTGGTGTTTTGTTTGGTAGAATAAGGGGAAGCCTCCAGTGAGCTATCAGTCGTTTCTGAAGCTTGCCGGCGAACCGACATGGGCGTCTTCCCCACTTTCGACGTCTTTGTCCTGTCTACCTCCTGTTGGACATTTTGGAGCTTGTGAGATATGGGATGTTCCCACAACCACTTCACTTGGCTATGGGGATATGGAGGAGGTTTGAACTTGCATCAATACATTCACTTCACGATGCACGTGCTTCTGTAGTTTTATATGTGGGTGGGGTTGATCAAATGCAGGATGAGTGGACTCCTTTTAGAGGTGGTGAATCGGAGGCGTTGAAGAGATTGAAACAATCACTCAGCGATAAGGTATTCATCTACTTCTGCAGAAAGTTCTTATTGCTATTACAAGTTCTAAAATGTTTCACTGTTCATCGGTTTGTTCACTGCAGGAGTGGGTGGCAAAGTTTGAGAAACCTAAGGGCGACCCATCTGCATTCTTAAAACCAGCAACTACTGTTCTATCACCTTACTTGAAGGTGACTTTATTATTATAAGTTAAGAGAAGGATCCTTTAATTTGGAAGGCTATTAGATTTTGGAGAACAAATGCTTATTCATACCCCTTCTCTTTTCTCCATATCTTTTGGCAGTTCGGCTGTCTCTCTTCCAGGTACTTCTACCAATGCCTGCAAGATGTTTATAAGAACGTCAAAAGTCACACTTCACCTCCAGTTTCTCTCGTTGGACAGGTAAGTGTACCTCTGCAAATTATCCAATAATCCAGCTTCTAGGTCCAGCAAACTAATTAGTGGTTTCAACATGCTTAGTTGCTATGGAGAGACTTTTTCTACACTGTAGCTTTTGGCACACCGAATTTTGATCGGATGAAGGGAAACAGAATTTGCAAGCAGGTACTTTGAACTTAGGCTTTCATCCTTCCTAAATAATGCAATCAGTACTTATAATTGTCATTTAAGGAGGAACAGACCCAAAGATGAGCAATGTGCCTTTTCCCTAATCCTACTCTTGTTGTTTGTAACCGTAAGCATCGTGACATATACGACATGCCTATAATTAATCATGAGATAAAGTTGAAGTTAGATGTGAATGAAAGGTTAAGCTACAATGCAGTTTGTTCTGCTCTGAGTATTATTCAACATTTTCTGTGTTGATTTTGACATTACGTCTGATGTGACAACTTACATTGATCTAGATACCTTGGAATGATGATGATGATGAACTATTGGCAGCTTGGAGAGAAGCCAGAACAGGATATCCTTGGATTGATGCAATCATGGTCCAGGTTAGATTTGGGATATAGTTAATAGTGGTCCTTCTAATGCTGCTCATGCCTATGAGTGTGATTCCTTTATGCTATTAATTATCACATGTGGGCGAACTTACCTGAAGATTTTACGTTCGCTACTGTAGCTCCGCAAGTGGGGTTGGATACACCATCTAGCACGCCATTGTGTTGCTTGTTTTCTAACTCGTGGAGATCTGGTACATGTCTCTTTTGCTCTCAGGTCATCAATTTTTTGATTCTCGCACTTTTCTGACATGCGACTGTCTACGCTTGTAGTTTGTCCACTGGGAAAAAGGACGTGATGTTTTTGAGAGACTTCTGATTGATTCAGATTGGGCTATTAATAATGGAAATTGGCTGTGGCTATCATGTTCATCATTCTTTTACCAGGTATCAAGGATACAATGTCTTATTTAGATGTGTTACAAGTTTTCGCAACAACATTCCCTGCTCTACATATGAGCCTAAGACTTCAGTGTGGTTACAGGCTTGTATTGATTTATTAATGTTCCATTCTTCACGTGGAACTTCAACTACAAATAAGACCTTTGTCATGGTTACTAATGCTATAGATCATCACCACGATGCTTCTATGATCTGATTCGGAAACTCTCTTCTATTGCTTCACGGTTGACTAAATCAGACATCGATTTGTATTTCTGACATATTACTGTTTTCTTGCCAATTAGTATAATCGTATATACTCCCCAATATCGTTTGGAAAGAAATATGATCCCAATGGCAACTACATTAGGCATTTTCTTCCTGTATTGAAAGGTATCCCATAGTTTCTTTCATGCCTTTTACATTCTTGGGTGGGTGCTTTTCTGTCCAATGTAATGTATGTTGATCAATTTGCAGATATGCCAAAGGAATACATTTACGAGCCGTGGACAGCTCCACTAAGCATTCAAAATAAAGCAAGCTGCATAATTGGTAAAGATTATCCAAAACCAGGTAAGCTATCTTGCAATGGTCTTCGTTAAATGCTTGCTCTTTGACCTCTGAAACGAGCTAGGGCTCTTATAGTTTGTTGTATTCTTTTTTGTTTGTGTGACATTATTACTTTCTTGTTGGTTATGAATTAGTTAAGGTACTAAGTAATCTGTTTGGCAGTGGTCTTGCACGAGTCAGCGAGCAAAGATTGCAAGAGGAAATTAGCAGAAGCGTATGCCTTAAACCAGAAACTAAATGGGGTGGTGAATGACGAAGAACTCAGAGGGTTAAGGAGAAAATTGGAAGAAGGGCAAGATGAAGAAACAAGCACGAGTGGGAGGAAGGTAAAGACAAAAGCTAACTGAGTGAGGATTAACCAACTGACTGTTACTGTGTTTCTTCTTTTGATCGACAATAACAGTAGTTTGTAGTTTGTTGAAACTGCAATCAGACCCCATTATGCCTTAAGCCACTACTCTCTCACTATAATTTTCTGGCTTGTGTTAGCGTTCACTTGTTTTGTAGATACAATATTTGTTTATCCTTTAAACAAACCAAGTGTTGGAGAACTGGTAGAGATTTCAAGTAGTAAAGTTATTAATTTTAAATTTATTCATACACTTATTTTTTTTTGAAAGGTCATACACTTATGTTATAGTCGATGAAAAGAATCATTAAATCAAACCATCATAATAAAAACGAATAATTTTTACCAAAAAAAACAATTTCGAAAGAATTGATTCAATCTGTCAAATCATAACCTTACCAATAATTAGAAGAGGCAACAATAGCTTCTATTCCATTTCAATAAATATTTGTGGATGGACAAATATATATGACATTTTGTGGTACCATTTATATTTTATTCCTCTTAGATATTATCCTTTTATTTCTACCGTAAGTTCATGAGAATGAATGTTCCATCAACTCTTTTATTTTGTAGAAAATTTCCCATCAAAATCTTTCCCAATTGCCGCTAATTCTCACTCACAGCATATAAGCTTTCTCAATGACCACTCCTAGGGTTCAATCAAATATACTTATCATTGTTGCTAACATAAAGTGCAGAACATAAAAGATTTTGGTTCCATTGGAATAAAAAAAACTATGAGGATGTGATGATAATTTTGAAAGAAATATGAAGAGGAGACAATGTATACCGTCAAATATTTCATGATATCTTTAGAATATTTATATTACATAAAATTATAATTGTTCAAATTTTAGTATGAGTCCATATATAGATTATTTTTCACATAGTGAATCATTGAATAGAGTCGAAGCTTTTTGATAATATGATATTTGATGAATTAAGTGAGAGTTCTTGAACTTGTGTCTCTTAGATGCAAAACTCTAATATTATATTAGAGGAACTCTAAAACTCTAATATATATATTTATTTATTTATCATAAGATATGTGATGTACACTCAAAATTAAAATTAAATCCACTTATACTTTATGGATGAACACAATATAAAACTAGATTTTTTTTACCTACATGGCATCAAAACAATTTGGTTTTAAAAAACAGGATGTTATTTATTTGAATAGCAATATTGTTCTACAATATAATTTTGTTTTAAATCGATATCGGGAAGATGTTTAATAAATTTTGGTGCAAGAGCAATACTTGAAGGGGAAAATCTTGTGGCGGAAATGGGCCGATATATGTAAACACAAAGAGTTGGGAGGGATAAGATTCCTTAACCTAAAAGAATTCAATCTGGCGCTCCTGGGAAAACAGTCTTGGAGGATCCTGACAAACCCAAAGTTGTTACCGAGTAGATTACTCAAAGCCAAGTACTTTCCCCAGTCTACATTACTGGAGGCTCCGTTGGGGAACTCTAAGAGTTTCGTTTGGAGAGGAATCTGTGAGGGCAGATCAATTGTTCGAGAAAAGGCACGCCGGAGTATTGGGCCAGGAAATTGTCCAGTAGTTGGGACCCCATGGTTAGGAGGGGAAACACGACAATCAGCGAGGGGGTTTCCATTCAAGTGGACATGCGTGTCTCTGAGCTGTTCAGATGGGAGTGCAGAGCGTGAGTCAAAGGGAATGTGAGGGCGCAATTTGACCATAATACGGGTAATAGAACATTCTCCATCATCCCTAGCTAGTACGGAACTAGGGACCACTGGTATTGGGATGTGGACAAAACAGGTGAATATACTGTCAGAAGTGCCTACCGTGCTCTCTGTCAGCTAGGAAATATTTGGACACCGTCAGCGCAAGTAATAGGTTGGAGAGAGGTGTGGAAGCTGCGAGTCCCACTCAAAGTTAAAATCTTTATCTGGAGAGCTATCTACAACTTCCTCCCGGCTAGGACGCGTCTGGCAGAGAAGGGCCTCCCAATAGTCACACAGTGTCCCCTTTGTGGTGATCCAGAAGAGACAGCTGATCACATATTCTTCAAGTGTAGAGTAGTAGCCCCTATCTGGGGGAGACAGACTCTTACGAAGTATCCGAAGGAAAATAGGATCCGACCCGATAATAAGCGACTGGTCTTCTTGGGTGGAGGGGGAGGACGAGGCAAGCCTATGGGCTATCACTCTCTGGGTGATATGGGGAGCGAGGAATCAAGCTGTATGGAAATTGAAAGTTTTCCATCCGATAAGAGTGGCAGCGACGGCAAAAGGGCTCCGAAGAAGCTTGGCGGCGACAAAACTTTCGGGAGGATCCTCGAGAGCAGATTAACTGGTGGCAGAGTCCTCGAAAGTCTAGGTCCCTCCAGAATCGGGAAGGCTGAAGATAAATGTTGATGGGGGAACAGATGCATAGAGGGGGTACTGGAGCGTATGACTTGTCTGCAGAGACTCAGAGGGTCGAATTGTGGGAGCTCTTTCTAGACGTTTTTTGGGACATATCCATTTCGAAGAGGTGGAGGTCGTAAGTGTCGGAGAAGCTTTATCATGGGAAAAAGGAAAGAATTGGACGGGGGTGGTTTTCAAATCAGATTGCCTTAGGGTGGTGGATCATGTTCGGCTAGAGAAACAAACGAAAAATATGTTCGGTGGCATTATCTATGACTGCAGGCGTATCTTTTCTACCACCGGGTTCGATTTCTCCTTAATTTTTGCTCGGCGATCCTGTAATAAAGTGACTCATGAATTGGCCAAGTATGCTTTAACTAACAGTAGCTGAGATTATGGTGAGGAGTTTGTCCCACCAACTCTAGCTTCAGCTGTCCGGTTTGATGCCGGGTTAGTTGCTGTTAATTAAATAAAATTCGTTTTCCTTTAAAAATGAAATATTGTTGTTTAAACATAATTAAAACTCTACCACAAGTAGGATGGACAAATTCATAATTTGAGAAAACAAAACACACCTGTAAAAAATGTTTACTAAGCTCTACACGAATTGAAGTAATGATAAACCAAGGTAGAAATTTAATAATTAAAAATTAAACTATTAATTAAAACTTAACAATCCGATTCCAACACAGATATGAAAATCAAAATCTTTAGGTCAAGAGAGATTCAAGGTACATGGTTAGTAATTTTGTAAGTTGTAATTTCTGATTAATCATATCTTATTTTTGCAACAATTGCAAAAATTAGATATCTTCTGTACTTTTCAATTAATTTAAAACTGATAAAGGTTTTGATATAAAAAAGTTTGAAGTCTTTTCCTTACCAACAAAGGCAGGATGGATTCTATATCAAGTTTTCTTATATTAATTATATATGAAAATAGTGTGAGAGTGTGAGCTACTTTCTTCTTTATCATTAACGGCACGAATGGATTCTCGAGGACAAGGAATCAATTATAAATGGCATATCCACCTAAAAACTGTCACTTCAATTGTTTAAATAAATCATTTGTAGCAGCTAATTAATATATAATACATAGTACCTACGTGGCTTAGTCTTTTTATTGAATTAATCGGCTAGTAAGATAATTTAAATTATATTACACAAACGACAAAGTCCTTGTAACTTTTTCATCCATGCTCACTAATTATCTTTTTAATCTATATTCACTGATTCGTTTATCGTTATTTTAAAAAAAATGTCTTAAATATTGTCAAGTAAGTAGACGAGCCTGTTCCAACTCTTCGTCCGTAAATATTTTGCAACATTTGTTCACACGCGACAATTTTGCAAATGAGCTAAAAAGATTATGTAAAACAAAACAATAAATATATAGTATATCCTTTATATTTTCCACAAATATCCTTATAGAATATATGCACATTTATTTTTTATTTCAAAATAATACAATCTATTACATATTTAAAAAAAAAGGGTAAATGCAGATAGTTACTTTTAACTATCACTTACACAACACATGACTATCCAATATTTTTTTTCTCACACATGTTTACCCAAATAAATTTTTTACGAACATGAAGATACAAAAATGGATGAAAAATTGAGTTACGATCAAGATATGCCCGTTACTCACTTTTTCCCTTCTCAAAATGTCCTTACTTTTTTCCTTCCCAAACTACACTTACTCACCTCACTCACATTATATAGGATTAATGGTTCATAATAATGTTCTTACTGACCTCAATTTATTTTACTTCAATATCCCAAAAATTATTCTAAGTTACTTCACTTAGGGATTATTTGTTTATATCTTAAAAGAAACACAAACATATCGTGCATGATAAAACCATTTTTGTGCATATCTTGAAATGTTCAAAGTAAATCGATAATTCCAACATAATCATCAAAAGTTCAAAAGACATACCTATATAATATCATGGACAATCTAATTATCGAAATTTCAAATTCCAACAAAAAAGATTGGGAACTCAATTTTAAGTCCATTTTTGTATCTCCATGTCCGCAAAAAAATTATTTGGGTAAGCATGTGTAAGATAAAATACATTGGGTATTCATGTGTTTGTAACTGATAGTTAAATATAAACATCTGTCATTACTCCAAAACAAAATATCCCACATAATATATAGTTTTAAATGTGAAAAAATTAATTCTTTTTCTCTTCAACTACTTGTATTTCATACATAACTATTCATGTTTATGTATCTTTCAATTTTTCGTCTATCTATTTTCATAACATTCCTTGTAACTCTTTATATTTTCACTTGTAGTTCTTTATTTTTTTTCTTTTCGTATCAATTGAAGATGAATGTAAGTACGAGAGATGTATTTTGAGAGGTGATTTTTATTCTATAATTATATTTATGTTTTGTTAATTATTTTATTTTTTACATGATTTCTTGTTTTAAAATTTTTGTATATCTTTGCTAAAATTACAAAATTTCTGTTATATCTTTCATATTTTCAACTCAATATTTTGTGATTGTTAGAATAATTAGGAAATATATTTTATGCATTTACAGGGCATGTGAGTTAAGTGTCTATTGTGCTTTCCAATTTATACTATGTCTAGCCTATATCAAAGGTTTTACTCTTATTATAATGGACACATCAAATAGATATACCAATATTTTTAATAGTGATTTACTGACTAATTTATTAACATGCAAGGAATTTGTCTATAAATTCCCCCATAACAAGAAAGAAAAACTTTTTGTTCCTTCAATTTAGTGTAACCATTGTCATGGATAAAAAAATTCCACCAATTTATGTTGATTTGATGTAATATAAGTAATAATGTTATGCCTCAATTTAGGATTTTTAGCTTTCCATGCAATGGAACTTGTAGTTGACAATGTGTATTGATATGATATTTATTTCAACATCTAATTTGGGGGGCACTCTTGATTCTATACATACAACATAATTATTTAACAAAAAAAATTTGGGTAAAATATCAGTAATTGTACTCCACGTAGTCAACACACTAATTTTGTAAAGTAGGTGAATTTCTGAGATATTTTATTTCATACCTGAATTTTATAGTAGAATTGACTTGTACATAGAAAAAAGAAACAAAACATCATGAAATCTTAATAATAAATTATAATATTTGCAAAATCACTCCCAATTTTCGTGAATATTATCCTGTTAATTAATTAATTAATTATTCATAATAATAATAATAATAATAATAATAATAATAATAATAGTAATCTCACCTACCTATATAACAGTTGACTTATCAACTTACTCATCTAACTACAGCTGGATTATTTTTGTTATAGGTGGGCTGAATTTTTTTCTCATATCTCCAAAAGGTACATATCCAAATTTTAACTTTTTTTGATTTTGCAATTCTGAGATCGATTGCCTACGACGATTGCTTCTGAATCCGGAGAGCAGTTTCGAGAAAAAGAGCGGTGGTCCTCGCCAGAATGTGGAGGAATAGGCGCTTCCGGTGGTCCACGAAACAGGGGATGCAAACCCAAAAAGGCGACTTTCCAATCCCCGACAAGTCTCGCTGGAACTGCAAAAAGCAAGAGAAATTATTTCGATATGGGTTTTCATTTTCTGAGCCACTGGAGACTCCGCAACCGTAACTAAGTTGCCATTTATTTTACCTTTTCAAATATGTGTTGCATTCTAGTAAAAAAAATTTGATGTCAAATGTTACAGAGATGAGGTGAGGTCAAATTTTAATTTTGTTGTCAAATCTTATTTGAAGAACCCTTGTTGAAATAGAGAAATTTAGTAAAGATGAGATGAAAGAAAGAAAATGAGGAGGGATGAAAAAAGAGATCAGCAGTGCCCATTTAAAAATTTGAAACATAAACATGAGTATATTAATCTTCTTGTACTCAAAATTAACTGACAACTAAGGACAGTGTAGTTAGGTGAGAAAATTTTTTTGAATGCACCTATAGCAAAAATAAAATAAGTTGTAAGTTGTATTTATACTAGAAAGTTGATAAGTCAAATGTAATTATATAAGATATTCTTAATAATAAAGCATTTAAAAACTCTCTTCTCCATTTTTGTGTGTTCAGAATCAGATTATGTCTTCAAAACATACAATCTTTTTAAAAAAACTTGATAAATTTGTCATTGGTATATTTAATTGGTGTGTAACTTAATTTAAAAATTGATATGGATTAGAACAAAGTTTGCAAGCCAAGAGTTGGGTTGAACTTTGAAGGGTGCTTGTGGGCATGTTTGAGAAATTTGCACCAAATATTAAGAACTATTGGATTTCTTAAATAGTTCTACACACATTTATATGTTATTCTACACATTGATTAGTTTTTGTTCTAGTCGGATATAATCATCTACGTACCATTGACATTGAGATTTGAGGCCGCTTATCAATAAAAATCTTTGTCATCTCAACAACATGCTAACATTTGTTTATTATGGAAATGCTTAAATACATTTAAATAGCTGTAAAATCCATCATTCACCGCGAGAGTAGTTTACTATTTTATAAGAGTAGTGACAATGGCATATGTCTTGTGTTTGTTAAACTAATCCAAAAATAGTGTCAATCCATGTTTAATTAAGATTGATTCTTGCTTGAGTGTGGATGGGTTGACAAAATTAGTTTTTTTTTATGAACTAAAGTTTCTTCCAAAAAGGAGGGGAAATTCCCCAATTTGACCTGAAAAGGAAATCAGATGCTGTTCTTAATTACCTCCATAACAAATTGTTTTATTTATCCTCATTAAGCACTATTTTATAAATAAATTAGGTCAACTACACTACACATATAGAAGTAATATGGCTTCATTTGTCCTTCTTTATGTCACATCGATGCTCTTATTAGAATCTTAATGCATTAATTTATGTCAAATGCTTATATGATAACGTACAAATAACAAAATAACTTTGTCGTAAATACATGTTGTTTGAAGACAAAAGTTCAACTTTATTATATATAAACATAGAGGAATATTATATTGAGATCTGCCATAAAATTCAAGTTATAAATTCAAATTTTGATTCAAAAGATTTATTTGATTCCCTTTCCATTTGCGTAAGTGATGCAATTTGTGAAATTACAAATTTTGAATTTGAATTGCAAGTCTTCAAACAAGTACCAATAGGGTAAAACACTAATAAATTAGTATTCTTTCAAGTCTTTCTCGAAAACTCTAATGAATTATAAATATGACTGATTCATAGAGCTACTGATGCTTTTAAGAAAGTGATATCAGATTAGTATTTACCGTGAACACAACAAACTGATTATAGGGAAATTTGCATGGAAATACACGATATTTCAAGATTGATCTATTTGGGGTGGAAACAAGAATAAACAATATTTCTATTTCTATTTATTTTTTTGTTAGAAAAATGTTGCATATATATTAGTCACATGGGGTGGGGGTATCGTATCTTATTGATGGGAGGTCCATTTTTGGAGTATACATCAGCAGCTGGTGCTGGTGTGTCCCTCACCCTCACCACCTCTATAAGCAGACAAAACTCTTACTCCTCAGACTTGCGTTTTCAGAACCCATCCAGCATCATCAACAAAGATTGTAATTGTAACCAAGAAAATGAGAAAAAAGGTCCCATGCTTTTTCTCCAGCTTGGTTTATGTCGACAACACTTCTCACAAGAATAAAACCTAAAAACCCATTTCTCATTGTCCCTCCCTCCCTATTAGAGTTCTTGATCATTCCCGTTTCTTTTTTCCCTTTGGTGAGTTGAAAGATTTAAGCTTTTACTTTACTAGGTTAATGGGTATCCATCAATCAGTAGAGAAAATTCATTAACAAATGATTGAAAAAGAAACAAAGATATAAAAATGATATTTCTTTTACAAACTTGCGGTTATTGTTTAGAGCAATATTCTTGAGGCTATTGATGCCCTTATTTTTTTGGCCGCTCCACTCCCCACCAGCATAGATGCTGTACAGTAAATCAGAGAGCTCTGGAATGGATGAATGTGCTTTGCTCTGCTTTGATTCTCTCCGCTCATCAAAAGATTTCATGCTTTTGTCTCTGTCTTCTCCTCTCCTTTTCATTGTGCAGCTGTTTTACACATTTCACCTGCATATTCATTTCCATGGAACCCTCTTTGCATCTTTTTTTAGGTATAAATATAGATGGTCACTCTGGGTTTTCTTCATTGCAGTGCCTCCTCATATTTATATTCCTAGTGCCACAGATATACACTGTGTGAACTTGTGTTCTTCAACCAGAAAAGATGAGCTATGCACGCCCTCATATTAATATGAGTTCTGGTTTGTCTCATTTTCCCTCTTCCTTTATCATTTGTTCATCTCTCAAGCTGCTTTCAATGTGAACTCATATTGGCCAATACTAGCTGTTTCATTCAATTCAGTAACTTCCTTATTTGGGTTTTTGTTCTGTGATTCCAATAGTGAAATTGTAGATGAATAATGGTTTGCTGAGAAAAATAATACTGTGTTAGTCTGAGTGCTGACCATTTTGGTGGAAACTACAGGTGGAAGAACTGTTAGGACAGTCGAGTTTGGAAGGACATATGTGGTTAGGCCACAAGGTGAGCACAAGGTCACTATAGTTTGGCTTCATGGTCTTGGTGATAATGGCTCGGGGTATTTTCTATTTTCTCTTATCATCGTTGTTCTTGCTTACATTTGCGGGGATCATTCTCTTAAACTTTGTTGTGTTCAGTGCTTGGACTCAAAGTTTGTTACATAAAAAATCTGCTTTATTCATTTACTTATGTGTGTTTCCTGATAAGATATGCTGTAGGCAGATACTTAACATAACACATGTTTTATATGAGGCTGATATGATAGTATTGGTTAAGTTCATAATAGAGTTCAAGTACTATGGAAGCTGCTATCAGTTATGAAGGGATCAAGGATATTTTATAACTGATGCATACATATTCTGTTCCTTACACACTAAACCCCAACCGAGTATTGGAAAGACGGAATTTTGGTCATTCAAGACACAAAAACAGAACTTCGAGGATGTCTATATTCTGGCATGCGCTATATCATTGGGTGGTGTCAACTTTCTGATTTTGATAGTTTTTCTGTATAGATTCTCATTTGGATTGATTTGATGGGAGAGAGCGCCAACGCCGTCAAGTGATATATATTATGTATTAGATTGTTTATCCTTTTCTTTTCTTGTCTCCTACCATGATAAGCTTGGTTTTGATTTAGAAAAGGGTGTTACCAAATTTATCAATAGGGGACCACTTCTTCACTTTTACTAATTCTATCAACTGGCATATATATAGGATATTCATTGTAATGTATAGCCGCTTGAATTCAACTTCATTTTTTCTCCCTTTTTATTACATATTTCAGTTCTTTTTTATTTTGGGCAAAGTTCCTTCTGGAATTGTATTTTCATCATTAACAAAGTAAAGCATCTGTTTATTTTATAACATACACACTTATAATACTTTGTCATCCTCTTTTGTTGCAGTTCCTCCCAACTCTTGGAATCACTCCATCTTCCAAATGTAAGTATGCATATGTTTTGGATTCTTTTCCCTTTATCTTGATCAGTTCTATATGCATTTTTTTATCAATTTGAATGCAAATTTATGATTGACTTGTGTCGGGTGCAGATCAAATGGATTTGCCCAACTGCTCCTACCCGTCCAGTAGCATTACTTGGTGGATTTCCTTGCACCGCATGTGAGATCATAGCCTTGCTTTCATTTTATTCAGAAAAGCTTATCATTCTGTTTCATTAATCCTATGTTGAGACGGGAAAAAGATGATCTGAATTGCCTATGTGGTTTGATTCAGGGTTTGATGTGGGAGAGCTTTCAGAAGATGGTCCAGATGATGTGGAGGGTTTAGATGCTTCAGCTGCACATATTGCAAACTTGTTGTCAGCTGAGCCAGCTAATGGTATTTCTTATATGCAAAATCAATCAATCTTGGGTTTTGTATAAACTTGTATTGCAAGTGCAGATTCATGTACAAGCTTTTTCCTTCACTTTACTGGTTATTTTGTTGACAGTGAAAGTTGGTATTGGGGGATTCAGCATGGGTGCTGCAACAGCACTCTATTCTGCAAGTTGTTGCACTCTGGGCAAATATGGAAACGGCAACCCCTACTCTGTCAACTTAAGGGCGGTCATTGCTCTGAGTGGCTGGCTTCCAGGGTCTAGGTACCGATACAGCTCTAGAAGCATGTGGTTTTCCTCTATTTTTGCACTTACTAAAACCACGCTGGTCTTGGTTCAGGAGCTTGAGGAACAAAATAGAAGGATCGCATGAGGCTGCCAGGCGAGCTACATCCCTGCCTATTTTGCTCTGTCACGGACTTTGTAAGTATCACTATCATACCTTAATCCTTGTATTTTCTCTCGTGATCTCTCTCCCCAACCATTAAATGAAGCATTCTCATACTGGGAACATGCTTCTCATCTTCTTGTGTCTTAGGTTAGGCCATTTTTCAAGTGTCCTATCGCCATAGGTTCTAAGTTCTAATACTCGTCCTTGTAGTTGTAGTTCACAAAGCATAGCTCCCTTTTCAACAACCATTACCAAACCAATTCTTATTCTTGATGAATCCTATTGCTCACATTAATCGCCATAAAATACTGGTGAACTTTGGTTCAGAAAGATGATTAAGAAAAAAGTCTAATTCAGTCTTACAAATTTTGAAATGCTCATTTTTATCATCCTTGAAGCTTTCTTTACAGTTACTTTGCTACCATGTAAAAGTTTACTGACTCGTAGTCCTGTTGCAGGCGATGATGTAGTTGCCTACGAATATGGAGAAAAATCTGCGCAATCCTTGAGTTCGGCAGGATTCCGATATCTAACATTCAAATCCTATGAAGGGTACGTAATAAGTTTCCGAGTTAAATAAATTGGTTGCAGAAAATGAACAAATGGATGAACTTTGCAGGCTGGGTCATTACACGGTGCCTAAAGAGATGGCTGAAGTTTGCAATTGGCTAAATTCAAGGCTAGGGCTTGAAGGGTCGTCTCGCTAGGAAGTTGGAGACAATGAATAACATCAAGTAGCTAACAGAATAGGGTGTGGCCGCGGGTATATGGTATAGTCCCTAGTTCCTTTTTGTCATCTTGCCTGTTGTTGAGAAAATAAAATTTTGGATTCCTATTTGGAAATGAGTATGACTTCTACTTACACAGCATTTTGTTATATTCATTAATGTATATGTAAATTAAGATGATGTGTGAGTGAGGCTCTTGAATGCATGCCTTAAATATCTTGAAGTTGAACAGACTGCTTAGATTGGTCCTGAACTGCCTTTCTTCTTCCTTTCAAGGCTCTAACAACACAAGAACAGAAGAGAACAAATACAACAATGATTTATGACAAAATTGGCGCTCAGCTTTATTTTTGAAATATATCAGGCAACATGCCTTTGTGACAAACTGCGGCCTCCTGAAATACTACTAACCCTTTGTTGATAACTAAAACTAATGCCAGGAATTACCTCCTGCTTCTTGTGATGTTCTAATCACTGATCATCTGAACTAACTTTATCATAACTTTCGTTTTCATTTCTACAACTAGTGTATGCTCTGAGAAAACTGAATTTGCCTCCACTTCTCAAGCTTTGCAAGGAGATTGAACCAAGTCCTTGTGATTCAAACTTTGGAGGGGACACATTTGGTGAGCTAGCTTTCACCGCCTTGATGGGGGGAGGAGGAGCGGGGAGCGTGTATTGTATACTCGCATCCTCACAGTCATGACTGAAGACCTCATTTCTGTATAACTGCTGCTGTGTAAAAGGGTTAGTTGGATATTGGGAATGGAAGGAGCCATCAGTTCCAAATTGGGTTTGTGAATAGTTCCATAGATTATGACTAAGTGCTGTCTCCAAGCAAGGAAGCGGCAATGGGGTGAAATTGCTTGTACTATCAAGCCCTTGCCGTGTAGATGACAAGTGTCCACCTCCCATACCATTGACGCTATCGGTATTGGTCGATCCTGTATTCAACTTCTCACGAGACTCGTCTTTACATCTTTCAACTCTCCAGTAAATTGTTTCTGCAATTTCAATATACACGGACATCATAAATTGTAGAAAGATATTTGAAAAGATTATGATGAATACGCGTAAAGAATAACTCATAATCATAGAATGAAGTCATCTTAGTAATCAGTTAAAATTATGATAGCAGAAAAAGATAATGCTTTAATATTATCAGACAAATTAAAATAGTCGAGAGAAGGCTTTAGTTGGAGTTTCATGCTGACCTGTTTTAGTCCCAAAAGAATTTTGACAATTGTCACATCTGCATCCGTCAGAGCATCCAACTCCGGACTGGAAATGAAGCAAAACATGATAAGTTAGAGACATTGCTTCTTTAATAGGGACTGTGATTGTGATTCCTGAAGAAAGGAATGTTGACAGCATTAACCTGATAGCATTCACAATATTTTTTGAGACACTTGGACTTCTTGCAATTGCATCCTCTTTTGTGGCGCCTGGCTGATGTGTCTTGAATTGGAGAGGCAGTGACAACAACCTTTGGAGCAAAAGCATGTGGATTACGGGATACAATTTGCTGTCTTGCCTCCTCTACTGTGTCTTCGTATTCAGGTTTGTTAAAGCAGTTTGCGCACCCGCACGAGTCCACACAATAAGTCTCTGATGCAAAGCACTCGCAGTAACTGCCAATGCCAATAATCAAGAACAAACCTTATAATAATTGACCATCTTTCTAATACCTAATTATGAGAATGCATCTCTACAACCATATGAAATACCCAAATATATGTCTCCTCATAGAGTGTGGTGGCTAGCCGACACTGTATTTATAATAGATATGGTTATGGACATAAGTATGCATGTTATATTGAGAGTTTTCTTCGACCATTGTGGGCAATGAGGTTACCAAGTTGACCTCCTCAAAAGGAGTGTTAAGTCTCTGAGAGCAATTCTAACCCGAATCTTAAAACCTCATATTTTTGGAGTTTTGAGGACTTTCAACTACAACCTGATCTGTTAAATTACATTCCCATTTTTGGGGCCCTGTGTAGTAAGTCCCCAAAAATGGGGACTCATGGTAACAAGGTCTCTATCATTACAATATAATTTTATTTTTCTCATTTCTTTATTAGCAAAAAATACGATAATATAATAAAAAGAAGGGAGTCAATTCTCAAGATGAGAAAATGAAACTCTAGAAACAATACAATGGAGAAATGACAGGAAAAAATGGGAAAAATAAAAGCCTAACTTGCATTTTCCTCTTGAATTTGATAGAAAGTTTAAATCATATCATCTTTGCTACCTGTAAATGTAAATCCTATAGATTTGCATAATTCCCAAGCTTTTCTGGCATTGGCAAGGGGGTCAGCGGAGGGAGGACGATTTTTGGTTGAGACAGTTTTCGGATAATTTTTTGGTAGCCACTACCTCTTATAGACATGTATCAATATGATGACTTTGTAGAACCTTAGTTCTTTTGTTTAAACTATTTGGCGAGGGTCCAAACTAGTATTGGGAAGTTTGCATACTTTGAATAATTACATTTCAAGGCTTCTTTTATTAGGGAACGAATAACAAAAAGGCGTCCCATAGATTAAGAATATATGAGCTTAAGTGTCACAGGTCTACTACCAAACCAAACTCTCATACCTTGTTGTAGTTACTCCAACCCTAAAACTTATATTTTTCTTAGAAGAATACCTAAACCTTGAGGTATTAATCCTATAACCATATTCTTTCAGTGTGGCACACTTCAACACTCCTCTCATATGAAGGGCGAAGTGATCACTAAACCATACTCTCTTGACGTGGAGCACTTTAACATTCTCGACATGCAGGCCTAAGTGATGATCACTTAATTCCTAATCTTCTGAGGTAAGACTCTTTGACACCCCCCTCACATATAAGTTGATCAATACTAAAGGCGCGCACAGGGAGAAAGCAAAAGCATGTAATAAGTCTAATAAGAAACCAACTCTAATATCATATTAAGCTCGCTTCAACCCAAATGCTTAAGTTTTTAGACAGATGACCCAACTAATACATCAAGTGTTACTGAAGTCACTTTTCCTCAATGTGGGATACTTGAAAATTGCAAGGCCTCACAAGCATATACCAAACCGTTTTGCCTGATGCATTCATGGACCTCTAACATGGTGTTATAAAACAATTTCATAATGTGCAAGTTCTGGTTGTATACAATAACTTACAGTTTCAAGCATTTGGACCTCTCACAGTTGCAATGATTGCAGCTTTTACTCTCGCTGGTGATTGCCCCTCGCTTCCTACATGTACATCCAACACCCTCAAGTTCAGTAAGCATTTGAAAAGAATACAAAACAGAAACAAGAACAGAAAAAGAAGAAGAAGAAGTTTTCTTGCCTGTTCCTTATAGAGCTTACTTGGTCTGTCTCCTCTAATCTGCTAGACATACTTTCCTCACATGAAGCTGGACTCTGTTCAGCTTGTATCAAACACGGGGAATCATTTGAAGGCTTCATAGTGTGAGTAGAGGGAAGACTTACTGAAGTGGCTGCCACGAAATTTTGATTTTCTGGCAAATCACCATGCATCTGAACATAATTGTTTTCAGCTACACTCAATGATGCTGCTAAACCATAGTTATGGCTATACTGAGACGCTTGCTTCAAATTTGGTCCCACGGACACAGATATAGGCAGAGCTGACTTGGAAGAGTTCACATCATTAAGAGTGGATCTATCTATTTCAGGATGGGGATGAGAATTGAAAGGACTAGGTTTACTGTGCCCGACTTCCTGCCCACTGCTGCAGACTCCTTGTTGTTTTGTATCACAATAAAACAGACTAGCAGGTAACCTTAAATTGCCAAAATCATACGTTGGCTTCTCAAAAGTGTAGCTATTACATCTTCTAATGCTTCCACTGTCATTTTCAGCCTCAAATTGAAGACGTCTCCGTATGCCATGTTGGTTTTGATTTGTGTCCTGCATGAAGCACACATGTTATTCGGGTGCGAAAAGCCTCAAGGAACACATGATAAACCAACCAAAGATATTCTAAACTTGTTTACCAACATTTCCCAATTACTAGACAAGTAAAGGACACTGTCCTGCCAGCAAACAATCAAGGGCAGGAAAATAAGTTTTGATGCGAGTACAGAAACCATCCATAAGAATAACAGATTATTTTAACCCTTACACAGACAAATTACACTCAACAGTCCCGAGAAATAGGTGTGACCTATATATCTCCATTGTGAGATACCAAAAAATAAGATAAATTATGAAATGGTTTGCAGATTTATCATCCAAGCAACTCTTATACCTATAATTTTCACAGAAAAATGTTAGATAGAGAGAGTATAAATCACTTGGAATTACCACAGCATCTCTGTTTGATTCTGATGTTGAACTGATATTATAGTCTTGAGAAGCATCGACTGTCTTGTTTGATGCGTACGGTGGTTGATCATATCCACCTCCTGCATTCTGCAATTTATCACTAGGATTTGAAGCGTGACCTCCCCCGTCATACTCAATTTCATTCCCACCCAATTCACGCGAATTAATAGAGTCCAGCTCAACAGGATTAGCCAAACACTCTTGACTAAGCCCTGAAGGACTGCATGACCTAATTTCTTTGACATGAACATTTGAATTGGCCACCTCTCTGGACAAAGTTTCTTGGTGTTGATCTGATGTAAGCAATTGGGCCGGGTAAGGGTAATTTGTGCCACTAAACCTTTTCACATAACCCTCCTTCTCTGGCTTCAATGGAGACAGATCTGCAAAAACAGGACATTCCTACATACAACACCCACACATTCAATATTAAATATCCATTTACATCCCATATTCTAAATCTATGATTATATTTATTGCATTAGAAAACATATTATTTCCACAAAACACCCCCAAAAAATGTGCAATCTCATACCTAACACAAACAGACTGCTCCATATTACAAAAATTAAAATAATCCTTACATCGGTTGGAGAAGAAGCAGGCAAGCGATTAGGGTCAGATGAAGAATCGTGATCGCGTCCTCTATGCATCGTCAGTAAATTTTAGGCGCAGAGTGTGTCGATAATCGGTCTGTGCCTTAACTTGACGACAATATGGTTTAAATCTGCAAGCCGGCGGGAGTGGAAGTGTGCTCTACTCATCTTTTCTTTATTTATTGTTATTTTTGGCTAAAACTGAAGTTGGTTTTCTCACTTATCACTTCATATTGCTAATTATGAGTTGTATTATTGTAATACAGTTAAGTGATTGCTTTTTACATTTATTTCGGGATTTTATTTTTGACTTTATTAATTAATTTACTTATTCTATTATCAACTTATTTTAATTTGACAATCACATCATGTCATCATCTACTTTTAATTGATAATTTTTTTAAGAATTTCAAAATCATATATTTAGATTAGTTTGTTGGTGAAGATTGCAATTTGAATATATTGTCAGGGCAGGTTTCCTATAGGATTTATACACAACCAATTCATGTGTACATGATATCTGTTTTTGCTCATAGGTGTAATGTAATACAGTTGAATTGAGGAAAAAATATATACTGGTGTCTGAGTGGACTTGAATTTTGTTTAGTTTGAACATGATTCATGCTCAAATAAACTTAAACAATTAAGTTTAACCTACACTCAAGAAAAACAAACAATCAAAATTCATATCTAGTTGGATTTTATTTTTAAAAGAGATGAGCCCTATCACTACAAGATTTTTGTCACAAGGACAGCGCACAAAGCGCGCAGGCGGGAAGAGAGAAAACGCAGGTAGTTGGTTAGGACGGCGCACAGTGCGCAGGCGTTGTGTCGCTGTTGCTAAACGACAGGTATAAGACAACAACTGTGCACGCGTTTATATATGTACGCAGTCAGGAGTTAAAAACTGTGCACATACAAGTATACGCTGTTAGAATAAAGAGCTTACGCGCATGTGTGTCCGCGCAGTTACGTTGTAAGAATTGCGCGCTTGTTCATCTGCGCAGTCACTTGGTAAGAACTGCGCAGTTGTCCATATGCGCAGTCAGGAGGTGAGGACTGCGTACTTTGTTATGTACGCAGTTAGGAGCTGAGACTTGTGCTTTTTGTGTAGGTGCGCAGACGTTATGGCAGTGAGTTTTAAAAATATTATTGCAGGAAATTAGCATCCCAAAATCCAATTCCCTGCAATAATTTTTTTAAAACCTCAACATCAAACACATCTATATAACATCAATCACCATATCATCGGCGATTAGCAATAACGTTGCCAAAACCACAACAACAAATAGCATTCAAGATCCATACGTTTTCAAAATTAAACGTTATAAAGTTACTGAATTATAAAAAAAGTTTGGGTATGAGAGAATAAAAACAACCTAAGCATCCTCATCCTCAGAGTCGGTCGGTGACTCAGGCATTGGCACATTGGTCGGATCATGCATGTGTTGACGTAATTTTCTTCCAAATGCTTTACGCTTCTTCTCCTTCTCCTTTGCCTTTGCAAGCTCTTGGGCCACTTGCTCGGCAACTTGTTGGGCCAGTTGCTCTCTGGTTTGGGTGAGTTGTGTAGCTAGCGTTTGATTTTGCTCTTTGAGGCGTTGAATTTCCTCATCTGTCCTTTGTACAAATTCTGCTGTCTGCGAACTCCCCTCGCCTGGTTGTCTAGCCTTAAGTGGCCTCATAGCAGCTCTGCCGAACCCTCTGATATATCTACCCCTCAAGGGATGATCGTATATCATTATATGGGCTCGGTTCATCAAGTCTTCCTCCTCTTCCAACGTCATCGGGTTGTTGTGGGTCGCACACCACTCATCGAACAATTTCTTGACGCAGTCCT
>JAYMTP010000459.1:0-33654 GCA_036897365.1 Geranium brycei | reverse complement strand
CCAGGAGCTTGTTGTTCGCCTCGAATACCAACTTATCCTCTCTCGCCGCCCGAGCCCATCTCATAGCTTCTCGAACAGACAACACCTCCACGAGGATCGGCTCAAACAGCTCCCTCCGGGCTCAATCCTTTTGTTCGGATTGAGCCCGGTTACGGCGGTTCGGTTCCGGGTCGGAACCGTACCCACCCTTGGCCACTTGTAAAAATAATATATAAATTTAATTATTTATAGAAAAATTAGATAACAAAAGAAATTGCCTAAAACCGACAACTCTCATTGGCTCATTGCCATGTTGAAAAATAATAGAAAAAAATGGCGCAAACAATGAAACTGAGAAGATTTGTAGCCAAATCCGAAACCGCACCAAAGAGACAAAGCCCAAAAATATTCGGCGAAGACGGTGTCGATATTTTTAGAAACTCCATAGCTCATCTCTCTCCATTTTTAGAAACTCTCAACCTTTCCTCTCATTTCCTCCTGAAGAACAAACACAAAAATCCTCTCCAGACCCATGAAGACCAGGTGATTCATTTTTTGGATTCTGGGTTCAAATTTCAGCATTTGCAGTGGTTAATTAGGTTCTGATTCGTCGATTGTGTATTGGGTTGCTTCGCATTCAATGTTTTGTCCGTTATTTGATTTTTTTTGAAAAAAAATTGGATTTGGGGGTTTTTTAATGTCGGTGTTGTTATGGCTTTTAATTGTGGAATTTGAATGTTTTGAATGATTTGGTGAACAGGGTGTGCGTTATTTGGATTGGAAAGTGTAAAGTTATGATCTTTGAGCACTTTTGGTGATTTGGGTGTATAGTGATTGATTTTAGGGTTCAGGAGAAGAAATTGGAGGAGCCCTTTTTGAAGATTGTGGTTTTTTGGTTTCTAGGCGGCTTGAATGGGTTGATATTGTGGAGAATCAGTCCATTTGAGCAAAATGGCGGTGCTGTGGATGCGAATCGAGCTTTAGGGCATTTTCGGTAATGTAGGGTTTGGTGTAGGATATGAGTATATTCCACATGGATGCACAAGTCGAGGCGAAGAAGAGAGGCGAGGGGGAGGAGAGGATATTGCCGAGCTCGCCTTTCGCTCACGGCGCGTTGCACGATGCGTGTAGAGTGGCGGGCGTGGCTATGAAGCCCGAGAACCCGGTTGGGCCTAGCCCCAGCATGCCTCCCCGGGGGCCCGGGGCGCCTAAGCACAGGCGGTGCATGAGTGATAATTTGATCGCGAGGCCTAAGCGGACGAGTAGCTTTCAGAGGTTGAAGAACCAGATGCAGAAGGCGTGGCGGTGGGGAGGGAGCGCGCCCGAGGAGGAGGGCGTCCAGTCGAGTTTCAATCCCGAGATCTTGGCGAACCAGAAACGGCAGTGGAATCAGCTACACTCCAGAACCCCGGTATGTACTAGATTCCAATTTCTTTAATATTTGGATGAATTCAATTGATTGGTGCTCGGATTCCATATTTTGTATGCTGTGACGATATGCTTATTCCATAATGGGAAAAAATGTGTCATTATAATTATAGTTAAAACAATCAGTACTCTCGGTTTCCATAATTGGTGAAAAAGTGTCATTATAGTTAAAAGGGAAAATTGCAAAAGAGTGCCCTATTATATGACACATTTGCAAAACAGCGTGGTGTTGTTTGCCCCTTTTTTGTTGCAAAATGTGTCCATTTTATAAAAACGACAAAATTACCCTTGACCCTAAAATTATTATTTTTAAATAAATATTTTAAAAGTTTTTCTGTTTTTATCTTTTAACTAAAATTTGTATGATCAAATTTTGTAATTTACTATTTTTTAAGTTAAAATTATTTTTAAATTTGTTATAAAAATCTCAATTCTTAATTTCAGGGGCAATTCCATCATTTTTATAAAAATACACATTAATTACTGGGGCAAAGTCTTCGTTCTTAATTTCATTTTTATAAAAGAATTACAGGAGCAATTAGTATGCGGTATTCGTACTAATTTCTCGACCCAAAAGTTGTTATTGGAAAAAAAGAAGTGTCATTAAGTTTCATTTTATTTCATCAGCTTTTGTATTTTTCTTAGTAGTTAAAATGAAAATCTATATAGCCTTGCATTTTCCATTTTGTACATGAAATAAAATTCTAGTTCTATAGGTTTCCTTTTTGATTAATGTAAATAAAATATGATGTTAATTAGTTCTAGATCCTTTTTTTCCCGTTCTGTTGGAACTTCTTCGAGCATTCCTTTAAAACAACAGCTTTGATGCTTATGACTGATTCCCCGTTATTCTCATACTCCATAAAGAGAAGATATAACTATAGGAAATAATTATAATTTTGTTTTTGTTTTAGTTCTAACTTTCACATTACAGGACGATATTAGATATAAAGAACCAACCAATATCTTCGAGCACTTCATTGTCGCTGGACTCAGCCCCGATGCCAATCTCGAGGTTGTGGAGGACGCGTTTGCAAGGAGAAAGAAATGGGAGCAAGATATGGAGAGATCGGAAGCAATGGACTACCCTCCGAGCCGCCTGCCTCCTCCATTTCCGGCAATGGAACCTCAGGTCGAGTGAATTACTAATTTTTTAGCCTCAAAATAAGGAACGAGAGTTTTTGATATTTTTTTGGTCGGCAGATTCTTTTTAAGTATCCTCCGGGGAAGAAGCTAGGTATGCGGATAAAGGATTTAGCCGCCTTCTGCTTTCCTAGTGGTGTTAAGGTCGGACATTGTTGTTTTTTCACGATACCGTGATCAAGCGATGAAAAATGTGTCTCACAGTGGATTGTTCTTCGTGTTTTTATTTTATCTTATTTTATAGGCTCGGTTATTGGAGAGGAGCCCATCACTGAGTGAACTAAACGAACTTGTTTATGGACAGGTATGTAAAAATGGTTTTTATTTTTCTTGTACTAAAATAGAAAAGGATTTTATTTTTTGTGGTCTATGTTGAAACCGAACATTTTGTGTCACTAATTATTGTACGGTTTTGGCAGGAGCACTTGGGCCGAGATGACTTCTCATTTGTTTTCTCGCTTAAGGTAAGCATTAGGAATTGCTATGAAAAAGAAGAAGACGTATATGATTTGCAAAATGTGGATAACACACCACAGTTTTCTTGCAAATTTCCCGTAGAAATATTTTCTTATGGGATTTATTAATTTAAATCTGTAAATTAGAGGTTTGATCTCATATTGATGTATCGTAATATTCATCTTATGGGAGATTGTGTTTTCGACGATTATCAGGTAGCAGACAATGCCACTCTCTACGGCGTTTGCTTACACATACCGGAAATTGTCCAGAGGTGTCCCGGTATCTTAGGCCATTCCCCGCCCCTCTCTCAGTCGCCTGACGGGTGCTGCCGTTTTTTAGTCTCCGCTCCTCGCTGCTACTGTGTGCTCACCCGAGTTCCTTTCTTTGAGCTACACTACGAGTTGTTGCACAGGTTAGTGTTGAGGGACTGAATTGGTTGTTTTAAGATAGTTTAAGGGTGATTTTGGTAAATTTCCTGTTCAATTATCATAAAACTATGAATTTAGTCCATTTATCGGCGATAATATTTTTTAGGGACTAAATTTGCTGTTTTAAGATAGTTCACGGGACCATTTTGTTAAGGTTTCCGTTCAACTATTGTAAAACTATTAATTTAGTTTTAGTCCTTCAACTAGCTAGAGTCGACGAATTTAGTCCAATTGGGAAGCTTTTATGAGAGAAAAGGCTAAATTGGCATACTTTTAGCCGAGGGGCTGAATTCGTTGTTTGAAGATAGTTCAAGGACCATTTGGGTAAATTTTCCGTTTAGCTACCATAAAACTATAAATTTAGTCCTTCCACTTGCCAAAGTCGACGAATTGAAGCCAATAGGCGAGCTTTTGTGGCGTACTTTTAACCAAGGGACTGAATTTATTATTTTGAGATAGTTTAGGGGGCATTTTGGTAAATTTTCTGCTCAACTGTCATAAAACTATAAATCTAGTCCTCCAACTTTCGAAAGTCGACAAATTTAGTCCAATCGGGGAGTTTTTCTTATGGAAAATAATTAATTGGCGTACTTTTAGCTGAGGGACTAAATTTGTTGTTTTAAGATAGTTTAGGGACAATTTCAGTAAATTCTCCATCTAACTGTCATAAATGATAAAACTACAAATTTGGTCCTTCAACTTGCAAAATTCAGTCCAATTGGTGATCTTTTGTGAGAGGAAAGGCTAAAATGACATATTTTAGCAGAGGGACTGGATTTGCTATTTTAGGATAGTTCAGGGACCATTTCGATAATTTTTCGGTTATTTTCCGACGCGAAATAATTCACATGTTTACTCGGATGCAGCATCATTGCACAAGAGCGCCTGAACCGTATAACAGACTTCATACGAGAAATGTCTATAAACGAATATGTCCCGAGATCACGTGATCACTCTCCCGAACGGGAAATCTACCCCGACTGGACCGCCTCCGCCATCCCCGTCAACAGCGCCATGGCCCTCACCGCAGCTGCCGCGGGGATGATAACAGACGACGAAATCCCGTCCTCCTCGTTAAAGACGCCCGAGCCCCAGTCTCCCGAGAGCGTCACCGGCAGCGAGTCCTCGTTTTTCAGCCTCGCACGGGAGGCTTCCGTTTCGGATTTCACCCATATACGGGAGGCCTCGGATCTCGCCCACCCAAGGGAAGATCATGATCACGGCCACGCGAGGGAAGATCATGATCACGGCCAAGCGAGGGAAGATCATGATCACGGCCAAGCGAGGGAAGATCATGATCACAGCCAAGCGAGGGAAATCGATAAGGACAGCACGAAGAACTCGCATTTCGACGATTGTGCCTCCGAGGCCTCCGAGTCCCGTTCGGAGATCTTTGAGAGGATATGTGGAAGTTGTGACAATAATGTCCTTGCCTCCCCGGAGACCGGCCTGTTTCCGTCGAAAAGCTCCAATTTGCAGCGTGTTGGAAGTACCGAATCCCTTATATTCAGGTAGTATAATGTTTTTTTTGCTTTAACTTGGCATTATCGTCTTTGTTGCATTTTCATCAAATTTATTGTTAATTTTGGCAGTCCAGCTAGAAGCTTGATGTCGGACGATGAGGATGAGGGAAATGAATCAAATACGAGTCCAAACGATATTGGCGATGAATTCATAATGGAATGGGCGCTGGTGAGTTCGTTATTTACTCTTCCCACTCCAAAACAAATATAGGGATAATTGCAAAAACTAGCTGAAAAAATTTATCGTCGACTATTCAAATTTTTGCATAGTTGGTCAAATCCAGTCAAAGCAAAGTTATTTTCACATGTAACTTTTAACTTGAAGGGTATTTTCATCTTTCCAAATCATGTATCCAGGTAATGCGACCTCCATTATTTTCATAATGGCATAATTGTCCCTAGAACAAAAAATATAAAAAATATAATCAATTTCTTACATGTAATTCTCTGATGCTAAAAAGTAAATATTTGAACTTTCAATTTCACGTGTAATTTTTAGTTTGAAGGGCATTTTCGTCTTTCCAAATCATTTTTAACAGTGCAAAAAAGTACGAGTTCAAGGTAAATTTTCCGGGTTTTGCAATTATCTGTATTCCTAATCTTGATGCCCTGAAATGTCCAATAAAACACTTACGATTGCCGGTGTTGATTGTTTATAGGAAACAAAAAACGAATTGCTACAGATTGTTTGCAGCTATCACGCTCAGCCTATTCCTCCTCGTGGAAGCGAGCTCGTTTTTAAGCCCCTCGAGCATTTACAAGCTATAATGTATAGACGGCCTCCGATTACTTCTCTTGTCTATAATAGAAAGTACCTGGAAACATTTGAACCCTCCGAGGTAATTTGTTTGGATACCGAAAATTCTTAGCCTTTGCTCGTTATGTGTATACGCTCAGTGTTCTAAAACAGAATTCGGTAAAATCGAGTTGGCCGAGTTTTGGGTGGTTAAGTTTTACTGGGCTTTCACTTGGTCAACTCGGTCAAATTTTATTTATATTTTTGTACGTATGCTTTAAAACTGTTTTATAATTTGTGCTTTTGTTTTGACATAAAGTTGTTTGATGGTATCCTATTTTACTAAAATATTGTTATTTTTGTCTTTTTATGTGAATATATGATGCATATAATATTTATTTAATAAAAAACTAGTTTTGCCCCTTTTTTGCATCGCCGAGTTCTCTATTCCCGAGTTTTAGACCTTGTATACGCTTGATCTGACTTTAACCTGGAAAAAGGTCAACGCCAAGTTAGCTGCTGCCGAGGAAGCGCTTGCCCTGTCGCTATGGACGACAGCAACTATTTGTCGAGCTCTCTCCCTCCAAAGCGTAATCGTTCTTTTTGCTGCATAATTCTACTATTTTGTTTGCGTATTTGAATTTGATCGCGTGTTCTGCGCTTAGATTTTGGCACTGGTCACCGGAGTTTTGCTGGAAAAACAAGTTGTAATAATGTGCCCAAATTTGGTGAGTTGACTTCGTGAGTTGACCTCTTTCGCATGATTTTGACTTTTTAACTTTATCGCGATGACTTGCATAGGGCGTGCTATCCGCTACCGTGTTATCTATTATTCCCATGATTTTACCGTTCCAGTGGCAGAGCTTGCTCCTCCCGGTGAGTTTGAAGCTGAAACCTCAAGTTCTCGAAATCTTGATCATGGTTACTTTAACGTTTCCCAAATCTTGATTGTTGAAACCGTGATCTTGTCATAGAGAAGTATTTTCATCGAGATTTCGTTTTGATCATTATAATATCAGGTCTTGCCGATGAAGATGTTTGAGTTTCTTGACGCTCCCGTTCCTTTCCTCGTGAGTAATCTTATAAGTCATTGTTCTTTTAAGTCTTACGAGTATGATAGATTTTTTTATGTTCGACTTGCAGGTTGGTATGCAAAATAGCTCCCCCGACTTGAAGCTAAAAGCTTCAAATCTTGTTCATGTCAATGTGACAAAGGACCAGGTTCGTTAAACTTTTATTCGACCCCGAATCTTGAACTCTCAACTCGATAAATTTCGTTTGATGTCCTTTTTTAGGTCAAGTCGTGTAACTTGCCGGCTCTTCCTAGATATCGGGAACTTTACTGTGAGCTAGGGCCAATCCACGCTAGGTTGGCAGCTGAAAACCACGTCGCTAAGAGACATCCCGTGAATAAGTGCAACCAAGTGCAGGTACAATTTTTAATGAGTCTTGCTCGTGTTTTTTTTGGGGTTTTGTCTAAATTACTCGTTAGACTCTCTCCATAACAGAATCGTACATTTCAATTAGTTCTGCTCGTGTTTCGTACATTTCAATTAGTTCTGCTCGTGTTCCTTTTTTTTTCCGGGTTCCTCTAATTACTCTTAGGCTCTCTCCATAACATAATCATACATTTCAATGAGTTTTGCTTGTGTTTTTTTGGGGGTTTTCGTCTAGTTACTTGTAGAATCTCCATAACAGAAACAATCTTTTGCGCCATGAACATGTGTGTTTCGCTAGTGACTTTTGGGTTTTCGCCTAAATATTTGGAGATTCTCTCCATAACAGAATCATACATGTCAACGATCTTTTATGCCATGAACATATATATTTTGCTCGTGTTTTTGAGGTTTTCGTCTTAATATATTACTCGAAGATTCCATAACAGAATCGTAAATATCAACACTATTTTACGGCATGAACACAGCTGGAAATATAGTTTCTCTGTAAATTTATGCGATTATAACTTTATTTAAATCCAGGCTCAAGCTGCAGCGCATTTTTTAACCGTTATGAGGCGCTACTTGGAATCGATCTGCCAAGATCTGAGGGCTCATACGATAACTAGCGTACAATCAAACAACGATAGGGTTAGCGAAAACTAAAAACTCATAATCTACTTTGAAAAATCATTTGACAAGTTAATTATTGTATGGTCTTTTCTCAGGTTTCCATACTTCTAAAAGATAGTTTCGTCGATTCATTTCCGACCTGGGATCGCCCTTTTATTAAGGTAAATATAATTCTGTAACGTATAATTAATATCAGTTTTTCATGATGATGGATTCGGATTTTTCTGGGTTTTGCAGCAATTTTTGGATACACAATTGTTCACTGTTCTATCGGATACTCGATTATCAAGCTATGAGAACGGATACTACTGACTTGATCGGGTTTTCACGTCGAAATCGGAGATTCAACTGATAGAAGATCGATTGTGATTGTGGAAATGTGGATTGGAGAATCTTATGTGAATAAGATTTTGAATTTTTTTGTACGTTGGTGAACCTTGTGTTGCACGGAACTCAAATATGTACAGTTCAGATTCTTGTAAAGGGACTGTTGATTAATTATTCAGACAACAAATGCTACAATTCAGATTCTTGTGAAGGGACTGTTGATTTGTCTGTGTTTTTCTCAGAAAAATGTTATGCAAAATTGCAATAATATTTAGTTAGGTATGTCAAACAAAATCCGAACTCGACGAGGACCCTTGTATTTTTGATTCAACTGGATCATAAATTCGTTGTGAATCGTCTCTTTGTTATATTTACAAAGAGATGAAATATCTCTAACCCGATGGAGACATGAGAATCAATAAATCTGTCCTGAAATTGCTATGTTGACATCTCCAGTGTCACGTCTTGGAGATTATCACCAAGAATTTGCTCGTGCTTGACCGACGAACTCTCGCTCGATATAATCAAAACCTCTCCCACTCCCCGAGTCGAAAACGTATCTTAGTACGTTTGGAAACCCTAACAATCGAGGTTCCCCAGCAACCTCTGATCGTCACTCCGGTCATCTCCCACCTAGTCGCGCGCTCGAGAGCCCTAACCTCGACGCCCGGTGAACCACCGTCCACCTAAGCTAAGGAGTGTAACTTAAAACAACTCGGCCCCAATACCGCCCCCAACGCGGCCCATCACGTCCCGGCATGCCAACGTCAGCCCGACCCTGCTCCATCTGGCCCCAATACCGCCCCCAACACAGCCCATCACGGTCCGACCTGCCAACGTCGGCCCGACCCTGCTCCATCAACGAGCACCACGATGTCTGAAGCCACAAGAAACCCAAGACGATTGGCCACAGTCCCCGCGACCTTAAACTCTATCCTCGTCTTTGCCTATTGCTTGTACGTTGGATTGATATGGGATACTTCTACGCCGTTCAACTCATCTATCCCACTCTCGTAGACTTGTTTCTACTTTCATATCGGTTGGTTTAGGCTGGAGTGTTCTCAATAAGTCTCGCCTAAATTCCGCACGACCCGACTTTGGGAACAAATCCTCTCAGGCCGTGACACTAGGCCTACTAGGACCGACATGATTGGTCAAGACGAGAATATTTATTATTTTATCGTTTGTTGATAAAAAATGTTTAGTCCGAAGTATGCCATTTTCAGAGGTATGGATGGGAAATCCCTGCCATGTATCCAATATATTAAAAATAATATTTTCATCATTCATTTCGGGTTTGGAAAGGGAATTTCCTGTACCCTGTCGAGACGAGATCGAGAATATGAGAAAAAAAATTGTGGTCAAGACGGGTTTAGGGCACACGGGTAAGAATTGTGGGATATCGTGCTGAACACTTTTGAACTGTCAAAATTAACATCTTGAAAATCTCCGACTTGGCATATTAATCTATTGACCGATAGTTGATTTATTCTCTGTAATTCTCAATTAATTCTTAATCATATTTAATTTTTGATTGATCTCCAATTAGTCCCTACAAGACCCACTCCAACAACACTGTTCAAAATATAATTTATTTTTTATAAAGTGATATTTGAAATCTCTAAAAATAAGGGAAATTTGAAAAGTGAGTATAATTTATTTTACGGGTCGTGATGTGATTGACGGCCCGCTTAATATTCTTATCGCAGGCCCTGTAGTGTTAGTATTGGGCTTAGCAGGCCCAATTATATAAAAGTAAATCTCTTTTTTTTTGTTGTTATAAATAATTTTGCAAATATAAATATGAAAATAACACACCCATCGTCTTCTTCGGAGCTACTGTGCTCTCTCCGTTACATCATCGAAGAACCAGAAATCCTCCATTTTCAGGTACCGATCGAAGCTTCAGAGCAGTAACAGAGAAATGTAAGTCAACGTATCTTCAGTCCTCACGTGCTCGTTGACTTGTATTTCGCTACATTTTGGTTGATTTTGTGTTGTTTGTTGCAATCCGATTATGCACTTCAGGTGTTTGTGAAAATGCCTGAATGAGATTTTGGTTTTCAATTTTTCAGAGGCGGTGAATTTGAAGAAAATGGAGGTCGAGAAGCTCAGGGAACATGCTCAGAAGATGTATGATATCATTTTTGTTTACTGCTGAACCATTGGGAGCTTAATTGTTTTTATCCAAGTTGAGGTGATTCGGTTTTGATTACCGTTGTTTGGTCAAGTATTGTTTGATTTGGCTTATATGGTGTTTAAGCAGTTCATTTTAGCTCACTTGGGTCTTCTGAAACTGTGAGTTGAACCCAATGTAGTGATTGTTGGAGGATTCAACTTCATTTGCTTATTAGAAATTTGAGTTTGTTTGTTTGTTTGATCAGGTTTAGTTTTTTCAAGTATGGTTTGATTTGGTTTATGTGGTGTATAAGCAGTTCATTGTAGCATACTTGGTGATCTGAATTGCACCCAATGCAGTGATTATTGTGATAGTTCAACTTCCTTTGTTTATCAGCAAATTGAATTTGTTTGTTTGATTAAGTTTAGTTTGTTCAAGTACGGTTTGATTTGGTATATTTGTAAAATCAAGCCGAGTAATTGCAATATGTACCTTCTAGAAAGTGTTGTTCTCAATTTGGTGTTAAACATTGTTTAATCGTCATGGTGTAGTGCACTGGCTTATTTTCCTTTATTTATCATGTAAAGTATAATACTACATACTACGTTTGCAGTAGGAGGTCCATTAAACGAAGAGAGCCATACTAATGCAGCACGGAAAGTTTTGCAATGCGAGGCCTCTGCTCTGCTAAGGGTCATTAGGGTAAGTATACCTTCACTTTCACCCATTTCTTCATAGTGCAGTTACTGTTAATGACATTTATCTGAGTTTGTTGTCACTTTTATTGTTATACCCGTATATTGTGATTAATGCTGTAAGAAATCAGTAAAACCATTCTATCTGTTAGCTGCATTGTTGTTTGGCAATATCATTTTGATTAATATTTCCAATATTTGTGAAAAAAGTCGGGATAATGCAAAACTCTAATCGGTGTCCTGAAAGAATATGTGTCATAGCGGAACGAAGGTGAATGAAAACATGAATCTTGACTTAGTTCATATATTATCAGATAGTCTAATAGGAAAGAGACAGGTTGTGGGAACATGCTGAAATGGCTGGGATTATCTATATTGTGTCCTGAAAGAATATGTCGGGATAATGTAAAACTCTAAATTGTGTCCTCAAGGAATATATATGTGTCGTAGCAGAACGGAGGTGAATAAAATCATGACTCTTGACTTGATATATATCATATATTATCAGATAATGTAGAAGGAAAATGAAATATTTAGGGAACATGCTGAAATGGCTGGGATTAACTATAATATTCCTAACCGGTGTTTGAGTTCTGGGTGCTCCTAGGCTAAAAATTTATAGGATTAATGTTTGAAGTTGAGCTCACTAGACTAAAGCCAAGCCCAATGTTCACTTCACCAATAAAGTACCAGTACAAATAATTCCAATTGGCCTCCTGTTCAATCCAATGAACCGTGAGTCCAGAAATGAAATATGACTCAGATTGCGAGGCCCATCTAGTAAAAATGCTAATGCTTGTTTCTTGTTGATCATCAATGAAATGTCCAGACATTAGTTGCACCTCTTTAGAAATTTAGATCTGTAACCAACTTGTCCAAGTCCACATACTTGAATAATTGAGATCTTCTGATATTTGAATGTCAAAAGTTGTCATTATTTGCCTTTTAGGTGAAGAAAAAGATACCCTTTTGATCTAGAAGCCATGACTGCTATAAAGGGATGAGAATTGAATTCCAATCCTTCATTAACAATATTGATTTCTATTATGCCATGAGTTTCTATAATACCAAAAATGTGCTAAATCTCATAGTTTATCTTTCAAACATTTCGAGGAATCATTCTAGTATTATATTCATAATGCTATAGAGATATGCCAGAATTTTCTAACAAATAACCCAAAGAAGGTGCCAAATCTATTAGTTTATCCTTCACTATTCAACTAATTGTTCTATTTTGCATAATTCTATTCGTTATAGCATAAAGTTGCATTATAGGAAGCACGTGGGAATTGACTTGAGATTCTTTAGATGGAACAAACCTACCATTTCATTTTACTTTGGAAATGAAAATAGGAAGAATCATGCTAAGTAAATTAACTAAAGTTGTATTCGCCCAATAAGAGAGTCTAGCGAGTGGGCACTTCCTCTGTTTAGAATAAATGTCGTGCCTAGCATAAATTATATTTCCAGAAAATCTACTTTCGATCGTCATGCTCATTTGTAATAACAAAAACTTAAATTTTGTACCGCATGAGCATCAATATAGTAGAATAAATTAGCAGTTTTAACCTTGTTTGTGTTTATTATTGAAACTCACTTAGACTTTTTTTACCATTGTAAAATTTGTTTGATTATGGACCATGCCACTTGCCATGTTACTGAACCACACATTATAGCTAGATACTAAGATACCCACTCTGGAGTGGCTTAAATTGTATCGTTCAATTCAATGGACTTGGTGAGATACATTTTTAAAACCTTATCTTATGTGGGTCCACTGCAATAACACTATAGTACTTAATAACTTTGTTGTGAATATTTAAAACAAATCTGATTCTGTTTTTGCCAGTTTTTAGAGTAGCTTTATAATTTATTCCTCCCGTTATTTTTTTAATCCGGAAATTTGTAGTGAAGCATGTTGGTTTCTGCTAGATGCCTAGATCAGATGAATAGAATCTCCTGCAATAATGTGATTATTAAAATCAAAATATATTTATCAGATTATATTGAGTTTTTAATAGACTATCTGAGGAAACATTTTTTTTCTTCCATTTTTTTGATATGAATTTTATATTTTAACGTTGAACATTTGAAGATTGAACCAATATTGATGGAATTTGAATTTATGTGTGAATCATTGGAGAAGAATTTTCTCAGCACTAATAGAAATATTAATTGTGGAACATTCGTTGGAGCACTATATATGCTTTTGCTTTTACTTTTTGTTGTTAAAAATTTAGAATGCCAAGAAAATACACATTAGAATATGTGCAACATATTTTATTCTTCCTTGTGTTAGTCTATTATTATTTTTTGTAATTAGAAGAAGAAAAACATGTGATTTGTTGTGCATAGCCTAAATAAACGTTTTAGTCATTAAATTGATACCAGTTTTGATAGATGATTGTTTATTTCAATGGGTTTTGGTTCTGTTAATTTTTCTTGATAAATGTTCCAATCTTTGTACCATCTTGAAATGAAAAAAAATACTGCAGAATCCAGGTATATTTTGGCAAATGTGTAGGTGTGGTAAATAAATTTACTGAAATGGTCCTCTATGGGTGTCCTCCAAAATCAGAATAGGACAGGTCCAGCAATACATAGAACCCAGAAATTCACATGTTCTGCTGAATTGGTAGGTCATAGTTTTTAGCATCAATGCAAAAGTAGAGAACACTAAATAAATGCACAGTACAAGCCACAGCTAAAATGAATATGTATCCACATATTATACTTATCCTATTGAAACACATGTTTGTTTTGGCTGATTTGTACCTTTCCTTTGTACTTGCAGGCCATATTGGAATTGATTTCACTGTTGCACTATTGAAGTTTGATGTTTAAATTGAGATGTGTGGTGTTTACTTAATATGTATGTTTGTATGCTTATGAACTGAGATTAAAATTAGACGATATGTTTATTTGATGATTTGATGTTCAATGGTTTTGTATATAAGATAATGAGTTGAAAATTTAAATTAATGGTTCATTTTCATGTTATATTAGTTGTTCTATTTTTTTTACCGCGTTCATGATTTTGAATTTTAGTTGACTGTTACGTAGATTAGAGTTCAATTATTCTATTGCAGCTAAAAAGCTTATTGTTTAAGATTTAATTCATAATTTGTATAGTACGAGTTAAAATCTTCATAAATCTTTTTCATTTTACTCATTTATATGTTATATTTTTTCGGTCACATCCATGATCTCGTCTTTTAGTTAATTGTTATGTAATATTTAAATTAGATTTTTTATGGCTTGAGTTCAAATCTTCATGGACCCTTTATTTTGAAGATATAGAGAATTTTTGTAGGAGCTGAATATAGAGAATTTTAGTTAATTGTTATGTAATAAGTTGAACATTTGACTTGTTGTTCAATCAAATAGTCCAAGCTGTTGTGGACTGATTGTTATTTTTAATAATTTTGTTTTCTTCACTCTTTTCGGTGACTTTTTGGTTCGACAATGTCACGTGTTGTCTGTTAGCGACTTTTCTTAGGTGAGGGGTCTTTTTGTTCTCCAGCTGGCACAGGCCCACTTAACCTTTTGGGCTTGAGGCCCACAACTGGACTTGTGCACGAACAAGTCAAATGTACCCAATCTGGTCTGATTTGTCCAAGAGTGATTAAACACTTGAACTTGTGCTTTAGGGTCAACTAGTAAGTGTGTCGGTTCAATTGAGTGTGTAAACAAGTTGAATCAAGCTTATATATGTCAATGTTTGACCCGGCCCGAGAGAAAAATGGTTCGGCTCATTCTCAGACGGGCTCGAGCTTGAGTTCAGGTTGGAGATATTTAATCAAGACCGAACACAACTCGACTTGAATACCGTTTTTTTCTATAAATATTCATTAAAAGTGAGATAATCATATTTATGGCATATTAAATATGAGCGAGCTTGTTTTCAAGCCTAACAAGGCTTAAATAGTTTTACTCGAGCTCAAATTTAGTCAGAGTTTAAAAAAAATCAACTTGTCAGATTAATACCCGACTAAATTCTTACTAGTTTTGAGAAGGTACCCTCCACCTTACTAGTGTAGATGATGAAATTTTAACGAGTCGACCAACTCCTTAAAATCAAGACTCGTTTACACATAGTCCGAATGTTTCCTACTTAAGTTATCATAGTAACTTACCCAGAAAGTGACTGTAAAGGTGAGAACAAAAAGGGTAGGGTCATAGAAGTGCATGCATGGTGGGTTCTTGATCATCCACACACTGTACTGAGCTTTTTTCTTACACAATATGCTTTACCTTTTCCAAGGCCAAGACAAACCATGATCTGATAAGTGGGGTAGAACTGATAAGGGTATTTTGGTAATTTCACCAAACAACCCACATCATCATTGCTCATTAGTTACTTTACTACCAAACATTGAACCTCAAATACATAAGAAAATCATGGGTAGCATCATATCATGGGATCGCACTCATTTCACACTTTGAAAATCCACCAAGCACAAGCCATGAACATGATCCAACAAAACAATCAGTCACTAAAACATTAGACAATGGACACTCACATCTCAATAACCAAATGTTTCATCAATGTTGGGTAAGCAAATACAATACATTATCATTACATCAACTTTTTAATATAAAAAATTGAATGTCATTTAAAAGGAAACGTTAAAATATATTAATGCATTAATTTCAATAAACAAACGGATTATAAAGTATACTAAATTATACTGACGTACCATTATAGACTTATTTTAATAAAAAAATAGGATCAATATATTTAATGATTTCTAAGATGTGTGTTATTATTGGATAAACATTATATTACCGTTCTAAAAATTTTATGGTGAAATTTCATTTAAAATAAATTGATTTATATACACGTAAACATAAGTATCTATAATTTCAGAGTCTAATTATGTATGTTCACATGTAAATAAAGTGAAAAATCATATTATAAATAATATGAAATTACAATGGCATACATTATTAAAAAAATATAATTAATGTATGTAGTGGTTATCAAATGCTTTATCAATATTGGGTAAACAACATGTTACAAATGTAGAAAGTTTATAGTAAAACTTAATTTAAAAATGATTCATGGAAGAAAAAAATACTAGCCATGTGAGTTGTTAAATAAACAAATTAAAAAAGGCATATCATTATAAACTCATTAAATTTAGAAAGAAAAAAATTAATATGTGAAATGATTATTAACTTTATATTTATTGTTGGATGTTTTTACGTTTAAGCATATTTTTATTTTATACTAATAAGAAGACTGTCATTGGAAATCTATGAAGCAATTAATCAAAGATTTTGTTTTTATGTGTATAAATACAAGGAGGTGGAGACTAGAGCAAGACCCACATTCCTCAGATCAATCTCTCCTCCACAGCACACCCACGTTCACTCCCATAGGCGTGTGTGTGTGTTTGGCTCGACGGAAAATAGAGGAAAGCAAGAGAAAATCGCAGAATCGAATCCGTAGAGAGGAGGAGAAGGGTGTGTGATTGAGTGGGTCGTTGATTTTCTCTCCTCTCCGCCTGAAACCCAACAACCCATTTCGTTTTCAGCTCAGAAATCAGAAATCTCTTGTTTGATTGATTCATTGATTCATTGATCGATTGATTGGGTTGTGTACGGAAATTGAGAGCTAGAGGAAGAGGAAGAAGCTGAAACAGAGATTGGGTTGATTCAGAGCAATAGTTCCCAGAAACCCAGACCCACCACAGCTCAGGTTTTTCATTTTTTTATTTTGATTTCGATTTCGATTTTGATTTTGGGCTCGTCTTCTTTGTCCGTTTCTGGGTTTTCTCTGGAGACGGGTCTCGGAGATTCAGAGCTTCGTGTCTCGCGTTCACAGTAACATATTTGTTCTTATGCCCAATGTGTCTATTTCAGATTGTATTTCTCAAGCACCCATCTGTTGATTTCATGGTGAAATGCTCGTTTCTTCACGATCCGATCCAATTTCTTCAACGTCTCCGACCTTGACTCTCCAGAATCGACTACGGTAATGGGCACATCGGTTTTGCTCAACACGATCCTCTCAGCTCCACCGATCCATGGCTTGCCCATCTTGGAGCTCCTCTCTATCAGCGCCAATCTGACCCTCTTCATCGTGTTCCTCTTCATCGTCCCCGCCAGGCAGATCTCGGTCTGCGCCGGCCGGATCCGAATCCTCAAGGACCCACGCGCCGCCGCGTCGACCCGACGCGCCGCCGCCGGAGGCGTCGCCGAAGGAGGTGACGTGAAGATAGGTAAAGGGTTCAAGCTCTCCCTCTTTTGCTGCTTCTATGTGTTGTTCGTTCAAGTTTTGGTTCTGTGCTGTGATGGTTTTGGCCTGATCAGAAATGGAGGCTTGGATTGGTCTGGTGGTGCTGGTTTGTGCCTTCCTGCTGCTCAGGGCCTGGCCTGGTTTGTTCTCAGCTTCTCTGCTCTTCACTGTAAATTCAAGCTATCTGAGAAATTCCCATTGTTGCTGAGAATTTGGTGGATTGTGTCTTTTCTGATTTGCTTGTGTACTGTTTATGTTGATGTTAGAGGGTTTGTGTTAGAAGGTGCAAGACACTTTAGTTCTCATGTTATTGCCAATTTTGGGGTCGCCCCGGCTCTAGCATTCCTTACGTTTATAGCTGTCAATGGTGCTACTGGTATACTAGTTCGTAGGAGCAATAACATCAACAATGATCTTCAAGAGCCGTTGATTGTTGAAGTAGAGGAAGAACCCGGGTGTCTTAAGGTAACTCCTTATAATGAAGCGGGTTTGTTTGGTTTGGCTACACTCTCATGGCTGAACCCCCTTCTTTCAATAGGGGCAAAGAGGCCGCTCGAGCTGAAGGACATTCCTCTTTTGGCCCCGAGGGATCGGTCCAAGACTAATTATAAGGTTTTGAGTCATAACTGGGAGAGAGCGAAGGCTAAGGCAAGGAGCGTTGGCACCAGCCAGCTTTCGCTGGCTTGGGCGATTCTCAGGTCGTTCTGGAGGGAGGCTGCTTGTAACGCCGTCTTCGCAGGGTTGAACACGCTCGTCTCTTATGTGGGTCCGTACATGATTAGCTACTTCGTTGATTACTTGGGGGGGAGGGAGACTGTTCCACACGAAGGGTACATTCTTGCTGGGACATTTTTCGCTGCGAAGCTCGTGGAGACCCTGACGACGAGGCAGTGGTATCTCGGGGTTGATATTTTGGGTATGCATGTGAGGTCGGCTCTGACGGCGATGGTGTACCGGAAGGGGCTTAGGTTGTCGAACTCGGCAAAGCAGAGTCACACCAGTGGGGAGATTGTTAACTACATGGCGGTCGACGTCCAGAGGGTCGGGGACTTCTCGTGGTATCTCCATGACATATGGATGCTTCCGATGCAAATTGTGCTCGCTCTCGCTATCTTGTATAAGAACGTAGGGATTGCTTCTGTGGCGACGTTGATTGCTACTATAGTTTCAATTGTTGTTACCGTCCCGATCGCGAAGGTGCAGGAGGATTACCAGGACAAGTTGATGGGTGCCAAGGACGACAGGATGAGGAAGACGTCTGAGTGTCTCCGGAACATGAGGATTTTAAAGCTGCAGGCGTGGGAGGATCGGTATAGAGTGAAGTTGGAGGATATGCGGGATGTGGAGTTCAGGTGGCTCCGGAAAGCACTCTACTCGCAAGCGTTCATCACGTTCATCTTCTGGAGCTCTCCGATATTCGTGTCTGCTGTCACATTCGGAACCTCTATATTGTTGGGTAATCAGCTGACGGCAGGAAGCGTGCTTTCCGCTCTGGCGACGTTCAGGATCCTCCAAGAGCCGCTCAGGAATTTCCCCGACCTGGTGTCGATGATGGCCCAGACGAAAGTCTCGCTCGATAGAATTTCCGGGTTCCTCCTCGAGGAAGAGTTGCAAGAAGACGCGACTATCGTTATGCAACGGGGCATGACGAGTGTGGCGGTGGAAATTAAAGACGGTGACTTCAGCTGGGATCCTAATTCTCCGCGGCCGACACTGTCGGGAATCGAAATGAAGGTGGAGCAAGGGATGCGGGTGGCGGTTTGTGGCATGGTTGGTTCCGGAAAGTCCAGCTTCCTCTCTTGCATCCTCGGGGAGATCCCTAAAATCTCTGGTGAAGTAAGTTGGCTTCATTTCACTTTCAACTAGCTTTAGTTTAGGAAGTCCTTTTATTGTTTATAGGGAAAATGGCAAAAACCTGCTATATACTATCAACTTTTGCAAGAAGGTACTGTAAGCTTTGATTTTTTGTGCAAAATATGTGCATTTGTACAAATGCACATATTTTGCACAAAAAAATCAAAGTTCAACAAAGTACACAACACCCTCTTGCAAAAGTTTGATAGTATACATCAGGCATTTGCCATTTTCCCTTGTTTATAACATTAGAAAATTCCTCACTGCTGTTCTTTTGATGATCTTTTTAAGGTAAGAATATGTGGCACCGCTGCTTATGTGTCTCAGTCAGCGTGGATACAGTCCGGAAACATACAAGAAAATATTCTTTTTGGCAGTCCGATGGATAAAGCCAAGTATAAGAGCGTGATCCACGCTTGTTCCTTGAAGAAGGATTTGGAATTGTTTTCACACGGAGATCAGACCATTATCGGTGATAGGGGTATAAATCTGAGCGGTGGGCAGAAGCAGAGAGTGCAACTTGCAAGGGCGCTCTATCAAGATGCTGACATTTATTTGCTCGATGATCCTTTCAGTGCTGTTGATGCACACACCGGTTCAGAACTTTTCAAGGTAATATTTGGTTAATTGCAGCAATTTATTTTTAGAAACGAGTGGTTTGGCTGAATATTTGGTATGGAATTTCAGGAATATATAATGGCAGCTCTGGGTAGTAAGACCGTGATTTTCGTCACCCATCAAGTTGAATTCTTGCCGACCGCTGATTTGATACTGGTATGGCGTTTTCTTTACATTCCCTACATAAAGGAAAATTGCAAAAGGTAGTCGTGAACTATTCAATTTTTGCAAAACTGTGAACTTAACAATTTTTTTCAAAATGTGTAGTTTTGTCCAAAAATGATGAAAATACCCCTGGAATTAAAAAAAATTCTAACTTGAACTCTTTTTCGACCGAATATCACCTGCCCGTGGCTTGAATAGTCGAGTTGTTGGGCAGTCGGATGAACTCGGCGGTTGGAGAAGAGAAAAATAGGCGAGCTTGAGTTGGAAAAAAATTATTAAATTTTTTAAAATTTTTATTTCAGTGTCATTTTCAGACAAAATTACACATTTTGCAAAAAACAAATGATAAGTTCACAGCCACTTTTTTGCAATAAAGAAAGTTCACAGCCACTTCTTGAAATTTTTCCTTTTAAACACATAACTATAGTATAACTTGTGTCTTTTGCTTGGATAAGTTTTGTTTTGAACCTACAATATCTTCATTTTATATGTTTGATTAGGCGATCTGATTAGTGCAAGTGTTCATGTATTCAGGTTCTTAAGGAAGGCCATATCATACAGGCAGGAAAATACGACGATCTCTTGCAGGCAGGAACGGATTTCAGAACTTTAGTTTCGGCTCATCATGATGCAATTGAAGCTATGGATATTCCTACTCACTCATCCGATTCAGATGAAGTTTTGACTCTGCATAAATCCGGCATACTTTCTAAGAAATGTGATTCAACCGGAGAGAACCTCGACTCTTTGGGTAAAGAAGTGCAAGAGGGTGTATCGGCCGCAGAGAAGATGGCGATTAAGGAGAAAAAGAAAGTGAAGCGCTCAAAAAAGAAGCAGCTCGTTCAGGAAGAGGAAAGGGAACGAGGAAAAGTCAGCATGAAGGTGTATTTATCGTATATGGCCGCAGCATATAAAGGGTTATTGATTCCTCTCATCGTCCTCGCTCAAATGTTATTTCAATTTCTGCAAATAGCAAGTAATTGGTGGATGGCTTGGGCAAATCCTCAAACAGCAGGCGACATACCTAAAGCGACTCCTATGGTTCTCCTTGTAGTTTACATGGCCCTTGCTTTCGGAAGCGCTTGGTTTATATTTGTCAGGGCCGTCTTGGTGGCTACATTTGGTCTTGAAGCTGCACAGAAATTGTTCCTAAAGATGCTGAGAAGCGTTTTTCGAGCACCAATGTCGTTTTTTGACTCTACTCCAGCTGGGCGGATTCTGAATCGTGTATGTTAGCTATTTCCACCGAAAACTATACACAACTCAATAAGTCACTATACTTCACATGATATATCTAATAATTTTTTTCCATTTGTGTCAATGTGTCATTGCAGGTCTCTATTGATCAAAGTGTTGTGGATCTTGATATTCCTTTTAGACTCGGCGGGGTTGCTTCTACGACTATTCAACTTATTGGCATTGTTGGGGTGATGACGACAGTGACATGGCAAGTCTTGCTTCTTGTTATTCCAATGGCCATTGCTTGCTTGTGGATGCAGGTATTCATTTTCCTTGTATTTGAATTGCCCGACTCCGTTTGTTTCTTGATAGAATAGATGCAAATCTATCTACTAAGTGTATCTGGGTTTTCAAGTTCGAAATCTCTGTTCATTTTATTTGCAGGTTAATATAGTTTTATTTTTAATGGGTTAGTACTATGAATATTAACAAAGAGAATGGGTTCACTGTTAAATCCGGATTAGCAGTGCTTTTTTCTTCTTCCTTTCTTTCGTTCTTCTGAAGTTGTTCATTGCACATATATCACTATATGATAATATTTGACATTCCTGAATGCAGAAATACTATATGGCGTCATCTAGGGAACTGGTCCGGATTGTAAGCATCCAAAAATCTCCAATCATCCACCTTTTTGGTGAATCAATTGCCGGAGCAGCCACAATAAGAGGCTTTGGGCAAGAAAAAAGATTCATGAAGAGAAACCTCTATCTCCTTGATTGCTTTGCTCGCCCATTTTTCTGCAGTCTTGCTGCTATTGAGTGGCTTTGCTTACGCATGGAGTTACTCTCCACCTTCGTATTTGCTTTCTGCATGATTTTGCTCGTGAGCTTCCCTCATGGAACTATTGATCCAAGTAAGTATACTATGAATTTATTAGTTCAATTTTGAAAATATTTTCAACTGCAATCGAAAAAAGAAAAAAACAGAGTTATTTCGAAATTATAAGCGTGAAGTGAAGGAATGTATTTTGTATTCTATGATGACTAGTGTACATGAAGAAGAATAAGAATAGGCATAATTGAATCTGCCAAAGGGGGGTTATAGTTCTTATCAACGACTTATTTTTCCAATTCAATGTGAATTATGAGTTTATATGCTTGCGGAGCCAAAACCTTGAAAGAGAGAAGTCAAGCAAGTGACAATGTACACTACATGCTGTTTTTGATCATTGTTGCTTTCTCCTTCTAGGCATGGCAGGCCTTGCCGTGACATATGGCCTTAATTTGAATGCACGCCTCTCCCGGTGGATACTCAGCTTTTGCAAGCTCGAGAACAAGATTATATCCATAGAAAGGATTTACCAGTACTGCCAAATCCCTAGTGAGGCTCCTCCAGTTATCGAGGACTCGCAGCCTCCGGCTTCATGGCCACAGCTTGGAAGAATTGATTTGATTGATTTAAAGGTATATTTATTTTTCCAGGTGTTGCCAGTTTATTACAGGTGCTGCTATGAGTCTGACACATATTACTGACTTTTCTTTTTCATATTTAAGGTTCGTTACAAGGAGAACCTTCCTGTGGTGCTTCATGGCGTTACTTGTTCATTTCCCGGGGGAAAAAACATTGGGATCGTTGGGCGTACTGGAAGCGGTAAATCTACTCTGATCCAAGCACTGTTCCGGTTAATTGAACCTGAAGCAGGGAGGATCATCATAGACAGCATTGATATTTCAACAATTGGACTCCATGATCTTCGTAGCCGCCTTAGTATCATACCTCAAGATCCTACCTTATTTGAAGGCACCATAAGGGCCAATCTTGATCCTCTTGATGAACACTCAGATCACGAGATTTGGCAGGTTTGTCATGTTCAGAATCGCCTTTTTTTGTGAAAGTAATTAGAGAAAATTGCAAAATGTTGCCATGAACTTTTCTAATTTTGCAAAAAGTGGTTGTGAACTTCCATATTTGCAACAAGTTATGGTGAACTTACAATTTTTTTTCCAAAATATGTACATTTGTCAAAAAATGATGAAAATACCATTCACAAGCACTTGCAAAAATGGTAAGTTCACAACCACTTTTTACAAAAATGAAAGTTCACAACCACTTTTTGCAAATTACTCCAAATATAGAAAAAAACCTATGTGAATATATATGTATCCTTAAGTTACTTTGTTTTTATTTTTTGCACAGGCTCTTGATAAGTCTCAGCTCGGAGACGTGATCCGTGAAAAGGAGCTAAAACTCGACACGCCAGGTTCATTACATCATCAAGAAGCTATTTCCTTTTATTTTCTCGGGTTTTCATGAAGTTAACTGAATTATCTCGCATTTTTTGCAGTTCTAGAGAACGGTGATAACTGGAGTGTGGGGCAGCGGCAACTTGTGGCGCTCGGACGGGCTTTGCTGAAGCAGGCGAGAATTCTGGTGCTCGATGAAGCTACAGCATCAGTTGACACGGCTACTGATAATCTTATCCAGAAGATCCTACGAACCGAGTTCAAGGATTGTACCGTGTGCACCATTGCTCATCGCATCCCAACTGTCATTGACAGTGATTTAGTTCTGGTCCTCAGTGATGGTAAGTACATTACCATCTTGCAAAACCAAAATACATGTTTAATAATATATTAGACTCTACCCGTCTCACAATAAATTATCTAGCTTTTAGGGGAAACTAAGGACTCATAGAGTTACGTTTTGAATTTCACATGTCCTCAACACTTATAAAAGCATAGGATTCGTCAAACATTGTTTTGAACTCAGATTTTCATCTTGCAAAACCAAAATACCCGTTTAGTATTCTTTTACTCCATCAGTCTCACAATAAGTGTCGTATTTCGCTTTTAGCAAAAACTAAGGATCAGTAGAGTTGTGTTCTGACTTTCCTCACTTGCCCTCAACATTTATACTAGCATAATATTCGTCAAACATTATTCTGATTTCATGTTTTCATCTTGCAAAACCAAAATATATGTTAACATATTACTCAGTATGTCTCACCTTAAGTGTCTTATTTCACTTTTAGTAAAAACTAAGAATCAGTATAGTTGTGTTTTGACTTTCCCTATGTGTCCTCAACGCATATATTAGCATGGGATTCATCAAACATTATTCTGAACTCATGTATACATCTCGTGAAACCGAAATACGCATAGAGTTGTGCTTCGACTTTCCTGCATGCCCTCAACGATAATAGTATTCGTCAAACGTTGTTCTGAACTCGGTTTCGGTTTTCATCTTACAAAACCAAAGTACCTGTTTAGTAATGTGTTACTCCATCTGTCTCACAGTGTGTCAGGTTTCACTTTTAGCGAAAATTAAGAATTAGTAGAGTTGTGTTTTGACTTTCCTGTGTGCCCTCAGTGCTTATATCATATCTTCATAATGTTCGTCAAACATTGTTCTGAACTCATGTTTTCTTCTTGCAAAACCAAAATATCAGTTTAGTGATATGTTACTTCATCTGTCTCACAATCAGTGTCTTATTTCACATTTAGCGGAAATTAAGGATTCGTACATGCCCTCAACGCTTATAATATCTCAGGATTTGTCAAACATAATTCAAAATCATTTGGCGTGAACTGGCTATGTCAATATTTGTTGAAAATGAAATGATATTGCTGATATAGTTATTTCATAAACTCTACCCGTAACACTTCACATTGTCTTTTTTTTGGCTATTCATGAAAACCTCACTTCCATCTTCTTCTTCTTCCAGGTCGAGTTGCAGAGTTTGACACTCCAATGAGACTCTTAGAGGACAAGTCCTCCATGTTCCTGAAGCTGGTCACCGAGTACTCGTCGAGGTCAAGTGGCATGCCAGATTTTTGAGGTCGACGGGGTGCTCAGGAACCTTGTGAAGAAGAGCGTAACGCTGCACTGTCCGCGGATTGAAGATCTCGGGAATGGCGCGTGTCGGATCGAGGGACAGACGGTGGTTTAAACGCCGTCGCTTTGAAGCTGCAGAACTTGGGGAAATCAGTCAGGCATGGATTTTGCATGATCTGTAGAGAGAAATAAGAAAAATAAGTTTTTTAGGTGATTCTGTGGATGAAATGTGCAATGAGAAGTAGAGAGTTGTGTTTAGGTGATTTAGTTTTGGTCTTTTTGATTAAGATATAGGAGAGTTTTTAGAGGTGAGTTAGTTTTTTTTTGGGGGTTTGTTCCACTTTCTAGTTCCATAATGAAAATCCGGTTCGGTTTTATACGCTTCTGTTACGATTTGGTTGATATTAGGGGTGTAAATGATTCGAATCGAGTTTAGGCAGTTCATAAGCAAGTATTCAGCTCAGCTCGAACAAAAAAAGTTAACTCAAATTTGGCTTGAATTGTCTGATTTCTCTAATATAATTTAAAAATAATATTAAATTATTTGTTTGATTGATTAAACAGTAAATGAGCTGATTCACAAAACTATCGAGCATTTCCAATGAGCATTTTCAACTCATTGGATTGAGAATTTCAAATCCCGTCAAATTTAAGGATTACAAGTTTTAAAAAACATTTTATGTGCGTTGTTTTTAAGCTCTTGATTGAGTATTCAACACCATGGGAGCAGAGTTGTAAACGAGCCAAACTTTCAACGAACTGCTCGAACTTGATTAAAAAAAGGATTCTGTCAACCACACCCAGAAAAGAAAGTAGGATCATACTTTCTTTTCCATACAAAGCAGGATCGTGCTTGTTACGTAGACGCGAAATAAGAATTAAGGTTTTAAATATTCGGTTTGGACTCATCATAATTGAGCTCGAACCGAATTCAAGCTTAATTCCGGCGTTGTCATTTCTTCGCGGCTCTGGCGGCGTCGGTTGGGTTGTTGTCGCCTCGTTTCCCGGGTTCGGCGTGACCTCGCTTGACGGAGCGGCAGCTTGGGGTGGCGCCGTTTCTCACGCATCACTCTTCCCAATTCATGACTCACCACCCATCACTCCTTCAGTTTCTGCACACCGTGGACAGGCTGTAATTCAAGTGTCTTTGGATCACTTTCCTTGCCTTTTCTTCTTTCATTGGAAGGGTTAGTAAGCTCATTAATGAATCATCAATTTATCGCTGAGCAAAAAAAAAAGAACCGAGCTCGGGGTGAGCTAAGCTCGAGCCTAACTAATTTCTTTCGGGTCGAGTTTGAGTTTTGTTGAATAAACTCGTTCGAGCTCGAGCCGAGCTCAAACTGAGCACTTTTTTCACGAGTCAAGCCCTTGTCAAATTGAAACGTAGTTCGACTAGGGTATACCCCTGCCCCAGACACGGAGGAAGCTCACTCTTCCTGTTTAACGACATGTCGTTTTCGCGGAGTAGCATTCGATGGAAATACTCATTTGATTACTGCTAATTTACTAACTATACGACAGGTCGTTAGCAAGGGTCGCCCTGCACTGATATGGGCCAACATTTCACACCGAGACAGCCCAACCCAGCCCAATAAATTCGGCCCATTCCAGCCCAACCCAACCTGTCTGAAATCATTTTCACCTACATGTCTCTCTCTCTAGCTTCTTCCCAAACAGCCCCTTCTCTCTCTCTCTCTGCGACTGTGATTGAGCTGTGGCAGTGAACGACGATGCAGGCCGTTTCGAGGCGATTGAGCCACCAATCTTCTCTCAAATCCATCTATCCTCTCGCAAATCACTGTAATTTCAAACATCCTCCATTTTCGTTCTCTTTCTCGCAATAGCTGATACAGATCAGTTTCTAGGGTTTTCGATGTGTTCGATTTGGTTTCGTTGAGCCCAGTTCTTGATTTTGGATGTGTGGTTTTCAGATTATGGAGCTGAGCAGACGCGGTACGGATCTAGCCTCGCCCAGAGGGGCGTGGGACACCTTGTTCGCAAGGGCACCGGTGGAAGATCCTCGGTGAGGTGCGTGTCGCTAGCTCTCTTACCTGCTTGATTGGTTCCCGAGAAAATGAGAGAAGAAGAAATGGAAAATTTTGAGTTTTTACTGATTTTTGTTGAATTATTGTTATTTCTGTTATTTTGCTGAAGAGTGTGTAGGAAATGAAAATTCAGTTTGTAGAGTATTGAGTGTGTCTGAACTATGCTATGTAGTTGCTTATGAATAGTGTTGTAAAATTCGCTCTAGGACTATTTTGCTTATGAATAGTGTGTCGCTAGCTCTCTTATCTGTTTGATTGGTTCTCGAGAAAATGAGAGAAGAAGAATGGAAAATTTTGAATTTTTACTGATTTTTGTTGAATTATAGTTGTATCTGTTATTTTGCTGAAGAATGTGTAGGAAATGAAAAATCAATTTGTAGAGTGTTGAGTGTGTCTGAACTATGCTATTTAGTTGCTTATGAATAATGTTCTAAAATATGCTCGGCGCTAATTGGGGGAAGAGGGCCCTCTAGGGACTAATTGAGGATTAATCGGAAATTAAATGGAATTAAAGGATTAATTGGGAATTATTGATGATTAATCGGGGATTAATAGGACAAGTCGGGGTTTTTTACAGCATTAGTTATGATCGTATGATTCAGCTTTAGTTAAATTGGTCCTTTTAGTCTTCACATGCACTAATTTTGGGAAGTTTTTGCGATTTTCAGTGGCATTGTTGCTACTGTATTTGGATGTACTGGGTTCCTTGGTCGTTACGTGGTTCAACAACTTGGTAAGTTAAAACTTTAAAAATGAAAATGAAGTCATTTGCAATTTTAATAAGCTTGTTCGTTTGTATATCTGTTTTTCGAAAATTAAACAAAAACTTGATGGGGAAAAAATAAAAAGCCTGCTTTTTTCATGGAGTTATGTTTTTTTGCTGATTCTATATTTGCTCCCAGCAAAAATGGGATCTCAAGTCTTAGTTCCTTTTAGAGGGTGCGAGGATTCACAGCGTCATCTCAAATTGATGGGTGATTTAGGACAGGTACAGTAGTTGTTAAGTTTGTGTTGTCAACTTCTTCATGTATTCTTCTATTCTGCTACTGCTGTTTTTCTGTTTTAAGATTGTGATGTGCTTGATTTACTCAGATAGTACCAATGAAATACAACCCTAGAGATGAAAACTCGATTAAGGCAGTGATGGCGAAAGCAAATGTTGTTATCAATCTCATAGGTATGTGTGAACAACTAATGTTACATACAAAGCTATGAATTGAGAATCCATGACTTATCACGAGGCTAGTACTTTTTACTATTGGCAGGAAGGGAACACGAGACGAGAAATTTTAGCTTTGAGGAAGTGAACCATCATATGGCTGAACGACTTGCAATGGTGGGCTTTTCTTCTTATGTTTTCATCATTTTAAATCCTGTTTATAATAATAATAATAATAATAATATCACGTGTAACATTGTCAATTTGTTATTCTTTCAGATTGCTAAAGAACATGGCGGTATCAGTAGATTTATCCAAGTTTCCTGCTTAGGGGCTTCTTCATCATCTCCATCTAGAATGCTAAGAGCTAAAGCTGCTGCGGAGGAAGCTATCATGAGAGAACTACCAGAGGTGAATCTAATATATATGATTACAGTGATATTTACACTACATATCACCTTTTGTCTTCTAATGAGTAGAAGCAACCACTTTAAGTGCTAGCATGTTTACTTATCATGGCGCTAGTTAGATCATGATATCGGTTGATTGATCATTGAATTGATGTTGGATTAGGGAATTTTCGTTTTCCACCATCTCATGATCTATCAAAATTTTCATATGAACTATTTAGTTCGGTAACTTTCAAAAAATTGGTTCTCTGTAGCACTAAGTGATGCTCAAGATAGTCTCTACCATCACCAACACTAAGTGATGCTCAAGATAGTCTCTACCAGCACTATGAAGTTAACATTTTAACTTCTGTTATGTGTTTGAAGATGTTCATGATAATCTCTACCATTACGTCCTCTAGTTCTGGATATCACAAAGTCTCTTGACTCGTATACTTCCGTCTGCAGGCCACCATTATGAAACCTGCGGCAATGATTGGTACAGAGGATCGGATTATGAATCGCTGGGCACAATTTGCAAAGAACTATAACTTTCTTCCACTAATTGGCGATGGATCAACCAAGTATGTTCTAAAATTATTTCCAAGCCTTGTGACCAAATTTTGTTGATGATTTTTTCACAACCTAAGAGCTAAGATATAATGAGGTAGAAATTTGTTTAAACCATTTTGATGATTTTGTGTAGAATCCAACCTGTGTATGTTGTTGACGTTGCTGCTGCAATTGTGGCGGCGATGAGAGATGATGGTGTCAGCATGGGAAAAGTTTACGAGCTTGGCGGACCAGATATTTTTACCATACATGAATTGGTATGATAAAATTTGTTCCCTTTTCCCTCGGTGTTGTGTTGCATTTTATGCTGGATTTCATTGTTACTAAATTCCTATTATGCTGTAGGCCGAACTTATGTATGAAACAATCCGTGAATGGCCTCGCTATGTGAAAGTTCCTTTTCCCATTGCCAAGGTACATATCGCCTTTTGCTTCTCCTTTTTGTGCAGTTCTTTGGATTACCGTAGGGAAGTGAAATGTATTATCATGACCAATTACTTCCAATGTGCAATATAAATTTTAAGTTTCTACTAAACAGATTCCTGATCATTATGCATACAGGAATTCGTCAATGGGTTGACAGTAATGCAGGGAATAGGGATGATTCCTTTAACAGAATAATCTTAGTATTTCAAAATTCGAAACTGCCCATTATCCAATAAAGACCCAAAATTCCTAATAATAAACTGAAATTCCCTACACGATTAGTTACAAATGTTTTTTGACAGGCCTTTGCAGCAACGGGTTGTGTAAACCAAAAAGCCTATTAATAGATAAGAACACATTCCAACGAATTCCCAAAAAATATGTATTTTTATTAAATTAGAACTAGTGACTAAGCCCAACATTGAAGCATAGTGTTTTGTGGGCATGATAATTTTGTGCTCAAATTTCTAAACTAATTACTTTTGTAGATAGCTAAGAAGCATGTTCACATGCCAATAGTCAAAATATCTCATTCCCTAACTAATGTTCTAAAAAACGGTAGGTGCTAGTCGGGTGGAGAGGGTCTTCTGGGGATTAATCGGGAATTAACAAAGGATTAATCGAGGACTAATTGGAGATTTTTAGAACACTGTCCATAAAATACTCACAGCACTCACATTACATAGAACTGGTGCTTGGCTAGGGCTTACAGATACCTTGGAATATGGAATAGACACTTATGAATCTCCTCTTTCGCTATATTGATTGTAGTAGCTCGACTCATTATAGCTCGACTCTATGAAGCTATTGAATTGCAAGCCAAAAACAGAAGCTATTGAATTGCAATAAGCTACCCTGCTCTGTTTAGCACAATAAGAAGCGGGTCTTTCTTTATGCCCAAGTGTGGCGTTGTTAAAACTTGGTCTAAAAGCCCTCTTCGCTATATGCTCTTTTCACTTTGTCCCTCTTTCTGATAAAAGAGCAATAAATCCCTAGCGGTATATGTTAAAAACATGTACATACACCAATAGCAACTGATCTTAAATACACCAATATGCTGTGCCTCCATGATTTGGCAGTCATGCAAGTGTTTTCCTTGCAATTTCAGGCAATAGCAACACCCAGAGAAATGTTACTCAACAAGGTTCCATTCCCATTGCCAAGTCCCGGGATATTCAATCTTGATCAGATCAACGCCCTCGCCACAGACACGATTGTCTCAGAAAATGGTAACTCCTACGTTCTGGTTACCATTACAAGCTTATCATTCTTTGTTCTGTAACCTCAAATCCTTATTTACACGCCTTTGGCGGGCTTTGTTTTGCAGCATTAACTTTCAACGATCTAGGACTTGTGCCCCATAAGCTTAAGGGGTACCCCGTGGAGTTCCTCATTCAGTACCGCAAGGGCGGCCCGGAAGTTGGATCTACCATCAGTGAAAAAGTCAACCCAGACGCGTGGCCATAAGCGTTCGTTGGATCGTTGGATTTCAATTTTTTCTTCTGCAAGTTGCTTCCTGATGGAAGGCACTGACACAAGGTACTGAACTCAGTTTTTTTGTGGGCATAATGGAATGTTTCTGAAAGAAAACTCCTTGATGATGATGATGAATTTGTAAACATCACTACAACATTGTTTAATAAAGTTGTTGTTTGGAGTGTACAAGAACTCTGACTTCGGAGAGGAGCCAGATTGTACTGAGACATGCTAGTGATTAATTTTATTCAATTTGGATAAAACTTTCCACCTGGAGGGATGGCAAAAGCACTTGAACCCGATGGATACCAGATGTACCCGACCTGATCAGAACGGACTTACTCGAAAATGAACGAGTAACGGGTATTTTCAATTGTCTTGTATACCTATATCTACCTTCGCCCGTACCCGATATTTTTCTCTAAAATATAATATATATTGAAAGCAAAACATAACACACAAACAAATAGACCTAAATTATATATTAAAATGATAAATTTAGAAAATATAATTGTTACCTTTTATTTTAAAATTAATTATTTGTTTAATTTTGGGTCGGGTATCAGGTATGAGAGTATTTGTTCCCGTTTTGTATTTGAGCGGGTCGGATATCCGGATAAGTGGGTGGGTAAAAGTATGGTAATGTCCGTCCATTACCTGACTCGTTGTCATTTTTAAGTAGGGATTGTGAAAATATTCAAACCTGATGGGGATTGTGACTCCTAGTCTGATTAGGTAGGAGATGAGATTACTAAAGATGACATGGACTTACTTATTATTATCATGTCATTCCTATAAAATGATGAAGTTATCCTAATCGACGAGACTTGTATTTTTGATTCAGTGGAATAGAAAATGTTGATCACTACATCAATCATGTATCCAAGCAGCGACAACAATCAAGCCAATCCTCGTCTGAATTAAAATATGGCAACCCGCCCTGATCCTTGTCCTAGTATCTGATTTTTTTTCTCTGGCCAATAATAGGTATGAAAGATATATGTTTTACAGTTAGGAATGACAAAAATTCTTGAAATCGTTGGGTACATGACGTCCTCGATCTGATGGGTTTTAGCTGAACTCTCATGTTGTCGTCCTACAGAGAAGCAGTGATTCCCAAATTTGACGGAAACTTGATCTGACAGATGAGGGATAGATAGAGATCATTAAATCCGTCTCTTACTTCTCTGTCGCCATTCCTATAGTTTTCCTAATTTTAATTCGATCCTTAAAAAAATCTCTTTCAGTCTATTTATAAATTGGAAAATATCGAATCTGATCGGATTCATATACTTTTTAATTTCTAATGAGAAATATCATTATCTGGTTTTTTGCATAAATAAAACAATTCATAAATGGTCTCCATCATCAATAAATTTGCTCTAAGACATATTATTAGCAATATTAATGTGCTATATAGACATACTATAAGTTGCTATGTAGACATATTATTGTACTTATGGGCTTGCAGCACTCACAAAAACAGTATATTATTAGCCCACACATAGCTATAATTGCACTTATAAGGTTTTATTAACAATCCTTTCATGTCACTATGGGACCCTTAAATTAATTACAATGTTTTTAGAAAGTGACTTATAATACACACACCATTAATTACTTTTAAGCTCATCTAATGCCTCACTTTGTCCCATCATTGATGTCTCACATAAACCACATTTGATTGGACCCTCCCAAATATTAAATTAAAATATTATACATATATTATGTACGAACCTATTTTAAAATTCAAAATATTTATTTACATTAAACTTCAGTAATTTGACATTACTCGGTTTGTAAAAAAGTGAATGAGTTTATGGAAATAATCTCGAGTGAAGAAACTAGACAAACTTGATATTGAGCACAACTCAACTTAATTTAGTTAATTCTTGATACAAATATCTGCTAAAATTTAAATTTAAATTTAAATAAAAATATATAATCTCAATGATGAAAATTGATTCGACTCGACTCGATTCGTATTGTATTATTTTATTATAAATATTTAGGGCATCGAAATTTTGTAGGGGTCAAACTTTCATACTAAAAATTTAGTTTTATAAATAACTTAATTAATTAAAAAAAAACAAATAATTTAATTAATAAAATAAATATTAAATGAATATAACAAAAATTAATTCAAACTTGATTATCTACTCTTTTAGTTGAATTCGAATTTCACTTAATTTTTGATTCAAATATATACTTAAAATTTAAATTTAAAACTAAATAAAAAATATATAATCTCAATAATGAAGATTGATTCGGCTCGATTATTCTTGCATGATTTCATTACAAATATTTATCAAAAGTAAAAATAAATGTTAAACGAGTCGGCTCGCGAGTCTATCGAGTCGTGAAAAATCAGGCTCAGGCATTTTTATTGAAAAACCTTATATTTGAGCTCGAATTTAGCTCGAGCTCGATTATAACGAGTCCAAACGGGCATTTGACTAATTGAGCTCGAATGGACAATTAAAAGCTCATTAAATTAAATAATAAATTTACTTGATCAAATCAAGTCATTAATTATGATTAAGAAAATTCCTTTAAGCACTTTGAGATCTACAATGCAGGGCCCACCTCCCGCCAATCTCCAGCACAATACTTTTCGTTCTCAAAATAACGCTTCCGTTAATTTAGCTCCTTTGACCCGACACGTGGCGACATCCCAACGGCTACCGACAATAGACACCTCCCCGCGCACGTTAGAGACGTGCGCCTCTCTTGTCCGTTTTTTTAAATTCCTTTTATACCCTTCTTCTACATAGCTCTCTGTCTCG
>JAYMTP010000458.1:0-33659 GCA_036897365.1 Geranium brycei | reverse complement strand
GTGCCCCCAGACGTAGGTGCGGAGTCACCGAACTGGGTAACCATCTTATGTGTTATTTACGTTTTAGTACTGTCTGGATTTTAATATGTGCTGCTGTTAAGTGTCTGTCACGAAGTCCCAGACATCGTGATAAACATTGTGCTACTAAGCCTAACTTTCACATATTACTCTAAAATCATTAAATTTTGGACTGAATTTAATTTCTAAACATAAAAGTATAAAATACCCTCATTTAACCATCAATTTTTCATTAATGAATCCATTTGTCTCTCTCCTTTCTCCTTTTTCTCATTCTTATCCACATATTCTCCCACAACATTCCATCTGTTATCAATTGGGTACATTTGGTTAATAATTGTTAAAACAAAATACAAATAAAAATAGTAGAACTGCATATATATTTGATCTAGCTAAAATGTGAACCTTGGGTTGCTGAGAAATCACAATCAAAGCATGTCACTAATTGTTGAAGACATCCTTCGGCCTAACGTTTTCGTTTACGTTCCAATCAAGGAAGGTCAGATTGTTGCAATTGGGCAAAAAGATAGGAAATCGGAAGCGAATTCGTCGTAAGAGAAGCTGAGGTGGGTCAACGATGGCAATCTATGAAACATTGATCGATTCTTGAGCTACTTGATCGTTGGCAGTACGATGTCAAAAAAGAGGTTAAAGCTCAAATCCAAGAACTTGATGCTAGCAAGCGCAGTGAAGTTGAATTTGTCAATAATAAATATTACATATGTATAAGCTTTTACACCTCTCTAATTAATAATATTGGTTAGATGAAAATCGAATGGTAATGAATGAGTTTAGTATGGTGATGCTCTAATTTGTAGGGGAAATAAAGATATAGGGAAGGTATTTTAATCATTTTCAAACAAAAAAATAACAGCAAAATAAGTTAAATTGGATGAAAATGATTAAAGCGTAAAAACGTTATTAAGTGAGTTCAAAATAAGCATTTTATGGTAGGTGTAGTAAGTTGTGAAAAGCAACAAATTAAATACAGTAATGTGTATTTAATCTTATAAAATATATAACTAGAAAGAAAGATTATAATTTATTACTTCCCATTATATTTTAGGTAGGTTTAGTTATACAGATTCACTATGAATTTCGTAGAAGCATAAGGCAAAGCAATTGTACACACAACAAGTAGCCAAATCAATCTTTAAGTATTAAAATTTTAATATAAAATAATTAGCGAATAAGGACAAGAAAATGATTACGGACAACGTTAACATGATGTCTATAGTTTCTAGATTTGGAAAGAAACAAAACAAGGAAAAGAAACATGACAACGAGGCCACGTGTGCATCACGAGGTTACGTGAATGATTACACTCCCACGTGTCCGATAGGTAGCCAAAAAAGAGGAGACATTCCAGCTCATCAGGCTCTGACGTGGACCACATATATGCCACGTCTCATACATATATGTTTTTCTTATTTAATATAGTTTTCTAATTTGTCGGTTTTGGTTTTCTAGGGATAAGAAGGTTCCGGAATCGAGGATAAATAAACAATGATTATTATTATTACTTTATAATAAGTCAGTAGTAGAAGGATGATAATATAATTATTATATTGTTTAATGTAAAATATGACTAATCTATTTTGATTAACATCAACATGTTGAACGTATTAATGAAGTCATAGATTTTGAATTCGTTGTTTGGTTGTTGGGAAGCAAAGGAATTGATTTTAAACTAATAGTTACAGATGGAAGACAATTGCAAAAAGAATTTTTACTCCAACGTATGCGGCAAGTGCATCGACTATTAACTATAAAGTAATAAAAATATATGACTACAGATCTCAAATATCGACTCCACGAGAAGACGTGAGCCTATAAATACAGACATTATGGTATAGCGAGGCCAAATTGGGTTCGAATAAGAAAATGAGTATAATGTTGATGCAATTCTCAAAACCAAACAAAATAACGACACTCACAATTATCCCTATTCACATAATCACAAAAAACTCACAAAACTAATAATATAAAAAAATAATTTGAGATTACAGATATTCAAGAATTGCTTCCTATCTAGTCGGAAATTAATTATAAAATAAATTAAATCAAATAATAATCAAGAATTATAAATAATTAATCGGGGACTAATAAGAAAATTGATCGGACAAGTAAAAAAATAATACCAAAGTCAAACATTTCAATCTATCACTTTTACCCTTTTCATTTTCAAAGTGTTTTTTCAAAAGAAAAAGAACCCAAAGAAATCAACACAAAAACTTTCACAAAAGAAAAAGGAGAGAAGTAACAATCATTGCAAAAGGGAGAAAGAGAAATAAAATACAACTACTAATGAAATATTCTCTCATTCAAACCCTAAACTCAAAGTCCTAGCCCTAGATGAAAGTGACATGAAACGAAGAAGAGAGAGAGAGAGATTAATTGTGTTGCGTATGGGTAAGTTCATAACCAATCACAGCTTGTTAATGGTAGGAAATATTGGGTACAAATTGGAGTGCACTCTATAAAGTTCTTATCCTTAAGATAGTCTTCATTTCAATCATCTCATTTCACATCTTCAATGTCCTTTTTTTCTTTCTTAGATTCTCACATGAATTGATGGTTCCAATCCAATAGAATAAATTGACTATGTACTATTATTTTATACATGTTGGATTGTATCACACGTCTCGTTTTAAATTGAGATAGTAAAATTGCTGTTCTTTTTTCTTCTCTAAAACTTTGATAGTAATAAATAAGTACTAAATTTAGTAACATGTAAATCTTGGCACCCTAATGTAAAATTATATCAAATTTCTTAGTATACATTGCTTATAGTTATTTTCTTAATATTTGTTTAAGATGTGTAGATAAGTAATGTGAAAGATATTTTACAGTGCGGGAATGTGGTCGTGTGGAGGGATGATTATTTTTCAGTCGTTCTATGTGGTTTTTAAATCTATTTTTTTTAATCAAAGAACTTCATTCGTTCATCTAAATCGGGTGGGACACAACAATTTCACGCTCATAGACTGAGTCTACACAAGACAACATAATTCAAGTCACGACCTCCACCTAGAATGGTTGTAGAAACACCGTGATCCTACTGTAGAACGCATTAACCGAACTTTCACGAACAACGCTGCAATCCCCATACTCCAAACACAAGCGATCAACACAAGCAGCTAATAAACAACCGAACAAACACCACTGCAATACACGGGACAATAAACAAACACAAACAAATTAATCATGTTCTTTTTATTTTATTTTATAATTTTAATTGAATATAAATACTTGCATCTAATTAAAACCATTTCTTTTCCAATTCTACAATAGTTTAGATTGTTCATATTTTTTTATGAACAGCCACATTGGATTATTTGTATTAATTTGCAAATGAAGTATGATTAATGGTGATATAAATTTTAAATAAAAGTATAAGGGGTGATGGTAAATTGTAATCTCCTAATTATTCATATAGATAATTTAATCAACATAATTGAGTTTGGCAAACCGTGACGACAAATAATAATTTCAAGTAAACATTCACCCACTTTTTGCTTATGAATAATCAGTGTCCAAAAATACTCAAAAACCAAATTATTTGGGTAGGGATGAAATGGATATAAATTACACATATTTATTATTTATTAAATAAATATCACATGTCATGTCAGTAAATTAAATTAAATTTGCTGAGATTTGTTTGTATTTCATACATGTTATAACTTCTAATAAGATAATATTTGTATTAAAACCTATTATTATGTATACTTTCTTTTAACCCACAAAATGCACTATTTTGTATTTAATTATTTAGGTTTTGTGAGGAGGATTTTACAAGTTAAAAAATATAAATTCAAACTTGTTAATTGAATTTGTTCCAACCCTTTGTATATATTTTTGTCTCTTGTGCGCTCGTATACGTATTGAGTTTATTTCCTTTCACGCTCGTGTACACATATGCATTTTACTTCAACATCATGCAATTATTGAATTGATCAATTTATGATGATTCAAACACGATTGAAAGGTTCAATACCAATCTTCCCTAAACTCTAACAAACCCACTAAGCATGCCTAATTAGTGCCAATATCCTAATTAAACTAGTGAAATGGACACTAATATTTCATCATCAACATGCCTAATAACACTGTTTGGCAACTGATTAATCAGAAAACACAGTTCCTTCTCCAAACACTTCCTATAGCTTCCTAATTAATGCAATTTTACTAAAAATATTAACAATAAATTGCAAGTGTTGAAGTGCAAGTCAACCGTCAAAAGAATATGAAAAAAAAGTCTACTCAATATATTTAGTCTAATTATGCAAAATTTACAAAACAGAACATGAGCTTTCTGTTGTGATTATGCAGCAATGACAATTCAGAACAGAACAAGTGAAAGATCCTTATAAAAATGGTACTTTGGCAACAATCATAGCATTAAACAAGTGAAAGATCCATGTAGTATACATAAAAACCACTTTTGGAACATGAGCTATACAATGTGTTCAGATTTTCATTCACCGAAACAACTTCCATCAAATGATTGGAGAATGTAGTGATCTCGTTAGTGTTCGTCAGTGTATTTCACAGTTGGAAACAGAAATACGATGAGATGTAGTCGTTTTACCTCAGCCTATGCACAACGAAGAACAAAACCAGACTTTTGACACAAGTCAGCCCTGAACTGAATCAAACGCTGGAAACATGTATATAAAGTCATTGTACAGACAGTTCGTGTGAAATGGACAAGAGAAAAGAAAGAAGCAAATTTTGTGCTCACTCACCTATTAGTATTTCTGAAGCAATCCATACTGAAAAACCAGCAAAGAGGCTTGCTTGTCCAATTTTTTATTTGTAAATATGATCCAAAATCATCATCTCCGGCATCTTGAGGTAGTCTTCTGGTTGCTTGATACAAATGTGAATTGACTGAAATCAGCACCAACATTTGATCTGCAACGAGCATAGACCGAGTCATCAATTGAAATTTACAGCAAAGGTAACCAAGAGCAAAAGTGTTAGGCATGAATTACATTACCTATTGGTGTCAGTATTCTGAACATCTTTTAGAGGAGCACGAAGGCCACTAGCACGAGAACCTGATGGATTATATCTGAATGACGATATTACTGAAACAAATCTTTCCATTGATTTCTCTGCTATGTCTGAGTAACGGCCTAAGTGGGATATGTTTGATCCAAATTTTCCTTCTTCCGTTTGCATTTCTGTAAATATATGTATCCATGGTCAGGGATAAATCCAATTCAATCCTATTTTCCTATCAAATGCATTTTTTCAGACAATGTACATACCGTTATTAGTACAAGGCTCATTTGTGCGCATGACCTTGGATCTGACATTTTCCTGCAGCAAATAAGTGAGTATGAGCATCACAGGATATAGAACCAAAAGTGAACAAAAATGCATGCTTAAAGCACGTACTATTTCAACATTCTCATCGGGAGTGTTCTTTCTTTTCAGTGTCGCACCATCAAAACTGTAATTCCTGAAAGAAACACCTTTAGGAATTGCATTCTCGGTTTTATTGGTACAATCGCCCCTGGTTTCTTTTTTACTGCCTTGATCACTTTCTTGTACCGGTTTATTCTTAAAATAGGAACTCCTCACAATGACTCTCCTGGTGTCTGTTACCTTAACTATATCTTGGACAATCTTAGTGTTGCGCTCCTTGTGCAGCACTTGACAAGGTCTGCGTATTAACTGACCAGGTTGCTGTAGGCAAGCATGCTCTGAACTTAACATCTTATCCACTGTGCCTTCATTGTTCACAAGCATACTAGTGAACATCAACTATACTTATAAGTTGTAATTTATCTATAGATGTATCTGAGGAGAAACCAGTTTCTTACAGTGTTTTGGAGATTCTGGTGATATGGGGACTTCAGTTACAAAACCATCTTCCACCTAAAATACCAAAGAAAAGATACCATAATAAAGCAGAAGAAAAGCTGTACTAACGGGTGATAAATAACCGGAATTTAGAACTGCAATAATTCCTATCACTTACTGAATTTGGGGGAGGAAGGACACTGCTGGAATTTTCAGTGTCGGGTGAGGATGCTGGTGAGCAATTTCTATTATTAGCAGCAGCATTCACAGCCAAATTGTCATCGATAGAGATAATTGGGTTATTGGTTGGACTTGGAGGTTTAGGTGATATCCGGGGTGCTCTAAAACTTCTCTTAGCCTCAAGAGATGCAAAACCTTTAGATGTTAAGGAAACAGAAATTGCAAACACGGTTATATGTTGTAAAAGAAACATCACTCTCATTTCTGATGAATACTGTATATATGGAGGGGACTGAGAAGAAAAGTGCAGAAAGTTTAATGAACAGTAGTAGAAGTTTTGCACCAATGTCTAAAGTAAGATGTAAAAGAAGAAGAATGTAATCAATGCTAAGCATAAAGTGGCTTCATGGATACAGAAGTACTTAGTCAGGAGATTCTTCTGCACAGGTAAATCTAGATTTTTCCTTCCACTCTCACTTTTAGTGTTCTTGAGTTGAGAGGGTGCATCAAGCTCCAGACTGGTACTGGTTCTTTCACCCTGTTGGTCAATTGAAAATAGAGGTTAAATCATGAAAATTACCTCTAAAGAAATATGGGTAAAGATAAAAAATGTTACTTTGAGCAAGTATAACTAAATCATAAATTGTAGAAATTAAAATTTTTAGGTATGCAATAACAGATTTCAGTCACCAAAAGAAAAGTGCAAAATTGAAGGCGCTATTGAGAAAGTTAAGTTTGATGCTATATACCTAAAAGACGCATAAATTACTTCACTTTTTAGGTGCAAGTTTACAACAGGTAGATGACTAACCAACAGGGAAGAATAATATCTATATGTGGAAACAGTTTACTTTATAGAACTTACATCTCTCATGATCTAACTTCTCAACTCTTCATGGAAAATAAATAGTAGGTTATAACGGTGTCAGTTGAATGTGTCATGTTTTAATTCAGCATCACCTTTTAAGTAGTTCATTTGCAAGGAATTTTATTTTTCAAGTATGTTTTCTCTAGTTCAAGACTTCACCAGCATATGCAAAAACCTTAAAACTCTTGGACTTTACATAAGTAGTGAACTCAGTTGAACAAAAAAGAAACTATAGATTATAAAAGCTGTAAATCAAGAAAGGGAATGAGTAATATACCTGAAATGGCATCTGGGTAAATGGATCAACATCTCCTTTCGCTATACCTTTAGCTATATTTTGTGGTAAACATGTAATCCATGTTAAGGAATTACACTTCTTATTCCAACAAAAGAGTAAACATGCACAGTACTTGTGTAATGAGATTTTTATTTATAAGAAAAGGATATGGGCCTAAGAAGTCCAAATCATCTCCAATTTTGTCAGAGATGTCAAACAAATGTACAAGATCTTCAACAGCAGGATCATAAACTCGTTGGTGCTGGAACGTTAATATTGCTTTCTTGAATGAATCTTCATAAAGTGGAGGAACCGAAACAGTGCTATATCTCAAGTGTTTTATTACCTAAGGGGAGAAGGTATAGAATTGTTAGTGAAGAAAATAAGTTGTTATATAAGTGTTAAGTGCATTCACAAAAACTCACCTTGTCATAACTTTTGAACTGTTTGATTAGTGCATGGGCCCTTTTGAGGCCCATTCCTGGCAATGACGGCAAGTAGTCACAGCCGCTTAAAATACACATTTCAAGAAGCATCTGTTTAGTAAATCCTGCAAAACTTAGCTCCCTGTTTTGGTGTAGCAGGGATTGACGAAACTCAACGCCTTGTCCAAATTTGTCCATTTTAAAGATAATCTAGATTAAAGCAGAAGTTCGAACATCACAATCAAGGAGTCAGAACAGTAGGCGTACAAAGAAAAGAAATTTACTATTTTTTTAGACAAGAAATATAAAAGATTCAACCCTGATCACTTACTCTGGGACAGCCAAATGGTATAAGATCTGAGTCTTCAGTAATAACTGCATCGACCTGATTACTGATTGCCAAGAAGGTCATTTGGGCATCTGCCTCATAAGGAGCCACAACATACTGTACATTTTCCCGCTTTAAGACCTTCCACACACAACCGTGTCAATAGAAGAAGAGATAACATAATCTAAATCTAGAGATATAAATTTAAATTTGAATAAGGGTTTGGTAGGTCCTATATTACTATTCAGGGTATCATGATTCATTTTAGTTTGAAGCTAAAAAATGAATTCTTACCTGGATAAGTTCGTGTGCAATTGCAGGTGAAATATCAACTGCCTTTTGATAGCACTCGTAAGCAGCTTTAGAATTTCCATTAGCCTCGTGCTCTATAGCTCGTGCTAAATTGTCTTTCCTCGACCTGAATGTATGAATGTTAGTTGAAGGTTTATCCATGTCACTGTCAAAAGCTCAATCCACAAGACTTAGTGTTCATAACTTCATATCACACCATCGCAGTTTGGGATGAGACCAAATACCTTGACAGGTCTGGAGAAGAATCAGATATGCAAAATAAGAGCATCTCTATATGGAGGTGCTAAGAAAAGTGGGGATGTTCTGAGACAAAAAGATCAGGAGAGAGCAATGAGAGAAACATTGCCTCCAAGCCATGCCACATCAAGTCAATAAAAATGAAAAAACGATGAGTGTGAGGCTCCATTTTTACCCGTGAGGAGTAAAAAGATAAAGATATAAGTGAGCTCAACTCCTAGCACTCCACATGGTGCCAAGCATTGGAATAGAAAAAACCAAGCTTGGTTCTAAATGAGGTGGCACACACACTCTCCTCCTTAGCACCCAGTCTTGGTGCTAAGCATTAGAGATGCTTTAATGCCTGAGTAGCATACCTTCCAAGGGATGCAAGTAAGAGTTCCCTCCTATCTCAACTTATATGATGAACATCTTGCAAAAAATGACAGATTATTTCATGAGAACCATGATGAAACAGCAAGAAAGAAAGTTGCATGTGGTTGACAACTTGCTCGCTCTAGAGCCAACATAGGCAGATCCGGAGAAGATTCAGATATGCAAACAGCAGGGTAGCGCACATTCTGAGGAATAGGGGTGTTAATCCCCTTATTACCAGCTTACTCTAGCAGTTGTTACAGTGATGCAACTACAAACAAGAACAGTTGAATATAAAATGCTTCTAGAAATATGTACAGCAACCAGAATGCTGCACGTACATGGTGCATGACTTTGTCCTCACTCCCCAGTCCTTGATATTGATACCAAAGAACAACCCCATACTAACCCGTGCGGAAGCTGGCATAACCAACTTTGTGATTTACTCATTTCATACACAAAATACAAAAGGGGGGCAATTGTTCTAAAATAGAAGAATAACTTGTCAAACACCTCACCATACCTTAACTTGTATATTGAACAAGTAAAACAAAGTTTTCTCACATTCTAACTACTTGGGACTAAGACAATTGACATGACAAGTACTTCAACAGAGCAAGGTATACATTACCCATGGAAATGAGACAGATTTGACAGAAAAAGCTTACCTTGCCCTCTTGGTCTCTTGTTCACCCTTCATTGGTAGAAAACCTCCATCAAATACAAGTATGGGTTTAACACCATTGTGCCGGAGCAAATTTACTCTATGCATGCAATAGTCGATGTGCCTAGAAGAACAGAAACAAAGTGCAGACATCATGCAAAGATCTTTGTGTTGATATAGCATGCAGAGTAATTCATCCAAAAATTAACACATAGAAGTATACTACTCTCTATTTATTAGCCCTCATGAAATGCAGAATAGACTATCCTTTTAGAGAGTGATAGGAAGTATTAACTAGGTTTTCACTGAGTTCCAGTCACTCAGAGTTTCTAAGATTGCTGATTATAGAGGAACTTTCGAGAAGTGCCAACTTCTGAGATGGGAAGGACAATTTTCACCTTACGGATTTTTTATTTGTCTAATTAACCTAATTACTAATAACCCTAATCAAGTAATTTTGTTCACACAAGTTGAATTTCTCATGTTTTGAAGACCTAACACGGTCAAAAGAACCAAAATTTAGCTTCATTTCACCTCTCGTCTGTCATAATGAATCATACTCAAAGACCTGAAAGAAAAAAAAGGTTACTTGAATCCATTCTAAACCCCTTTTCATTGCTCTATCCACTGAAATCACGGATTAAACTCGATTTTGACCAACCAAGTAGAGGACATAAAGAGCCCATCTCCCTTATGCCCACATCTAGGAAAAAATCTTCTACACTGGCCCCAATCTTCATAGGAAAAGAACAAATCTCGAAAGTGCCGAGCTTTCGAGTTGAACACACCAAACAAACAATAACCCATCACCCAGAATCGATCAAAAAGCAATATAATCACACATTTCAAATGAGAATCGAGAGAGGATAAGAAACCTGGTGGTGGGCAATCCCTTGCAGAGCTGTGTGCTGCAGGACAATGCACCTTTGTGGAGCCAAGAATAGGTGTCGACGGCGACGGAACAGCCATCGAGGTCCTTGAGGTGGATTGGCGCCATTATCGACTTCAATAGAGGCAAAAGCCCTTGAATCCCCATCTCCTTCTGCAGAAGCAAGCGACTGATGAGCTCGGTGGTGGGTGAGGCTGAAATGCCCTAAATTCTCGAATCAACACTCGCCCATTTCAGATCTACATATGGGAAGCGAAAACAAAACGTTGCCTCCAACATGGAATCAATTTGGCGGGAAATTTCGACTTTTGGGAGTTCGGGATTGGGGTCTGTTTGGCTTGCAGGAAAATGTTTCGTTTTTATCCCAAGATACATGCATCTATTTACGGCGTTATGACTTTAGAATTAAGTCCTACTATGTTTTAGGGATGATATCAACTGCTTGGAGAAACACGATTATCATGTAGGTATGTTTAAGTCCTTCACCTCTGTAGCGAACCGGGCCAACCAGTTCCCTCGTCTCCACCCTAGCCCTCCGCCAATTGCCCATCCCGATCCCGACCTCCGTCCCCCAATTTCCCTTCCTGAATTCGTCCTCCAGTTTCCCTTGACCTCCAGTCTCCTTCGCCGGAAAAGCTCATCCCGTTTCTAAGAGAGTGAAATCTCAAACTTCTCTTTCCATTTTTTTTATCATTTAGCTTTTGAAAAAACAAGTATGTCATTAAATTTTAATTTGAGATTGAGGGTACAAGTGACAATCACATTAAGCCAATATTTTATTTTTGTCTGCCCTTTTATGAGGGTAATTTTGTCATTTTAAAAAATACTAATAGAATATTTAAATTTTTGACGGAGTTAGTAAAGTGTAACAACAAAATAGTTAGGGTATATCATAAAAATCAAAAACATAATAAGGCATTGTTACGTGAAATCCGACCATACTTGGCTATAATAAAGTGACATTATTCATTTAATCAAATCTAAAAGAGGGTTATTTTTAGTATATGTACAAATTAATAACCATTTTAGGTTATTATATTGATAAAATAAATTAAATTCATATATATATATATATGTGTGTGTGTGTGTGTGTGTGTGTTGTATGTATTGATAATAGGGCTTTCACACATGCTAGCTGATTAGTGGATAAATATAGGGATTTTCTATCTTCTTTGTGTTATGCATTTGCCCCATTGAACCTGGGATTTTTAATGTATACAAATATTTTTGTTGGAACGTTGATACATAATTAATATAATGCTTAGAGTATCCACATTACCCGATAAAAGGATCATGTCAGTGTGGATAGGAATACCCTTTCCCGCATGTTCCTTTATAAGGGGAACTCCTGAGTCTAGAGCCACATGGCTTTCCAAACCAGTTCCCGTGAGGTGCAACACACTAATTACACAAGTTTAATCTTATGCATCTATTTTTCAATCAACCAGTTGATATAAATTTAGTAATCTCCATTTTATTTCTTCGATATCACGCTCATGGGCCTGTAATTTTATAGGGCTTTAACACCCTACAACATTATGCTTTCAAAAGCATAATTTAAAGGGAAAATTGCAAAAAAAAAATTTATAATTGTTTGTTTTTGCAAAAACTCTCATTTCACTGTACTTATGCAAAAACTCTCTCCTCACTCATGCTCAAATTTGCACAATCTGTGCAAATCCGTGAAAATTAACAGAAGTGTCACTTAAGTGTTGGACATTTGAGGTAACACGTTTAAAGGTGGACATGGGGTCTAGAACCGGACATTTGAGTTAACACGTTTAGGGTCGAACGTTTGAGTTAACATGTGGTTCTCAATTCTCCGGCCCGGTTCCGGTTCGGTCTCTGATTCCGTTGCCTAAGTGTCCACCCCTAAGCACGTTTGAATTAACACTCAAGTGACACTTTCATTAATTTTCACGGATTTGCATAGACAGTGCAAAAATAAACATGATTAAGGGAGAGTTTTTACAAAATTGAACAAAAATACAATAAATGAAAAGTTTGTGTAAAAATTATAATCATTGGGAGACTTTTTGCAATTTTCCCTAATTTAAATATCAATGTACAAGGATTGATTGGTACAAAAAAATATGGATATCGCCAACAGAAAAAGCTCATGTTCATTGTAAATATGAAAGAATATACAAACAAATTTAGAACTATTGCCGGCTGGAACGACAAGCACTGCACTGGATTGCCATAGGAAATGCAATGTAGCTTCTCTTCAACCTTCCAATCATGCAATTTGGAGTACTAACTATTACTTGAGGGAATGCTCTGCCGCCTCTCCACATATGCTGATGGAAACCATCCAGCCTCCCCATTGCATTCGCCTTCCGACCATCCCGTAGGGTTCACCTGAGTTTACAAAATTATGTCTCATAAACAACGAGTTTTCTAGCCATACAGAGAACACATTAGTAAATGCACACTTCAAGAATCCGCCACTAGTGTTTCAGAGGTTATGCTGTTTTTTCAGTCTCCTTCAGTTATTTTTGTAAGTGCTGAATTGTATGACGTGGAGATAAAAATACCTTTCTTACGACGACATAGTCACCCTTTGACAAGCTCAGTTCTTTCTCTGTTTCAGCGCTAAAATTTTGCGTTGCCTGCAAGGAGTAAGACAAATTTATATATTTCTGCTCTAGCTTCGGAATGGAAAACATTTATTCATACAACAAATTTTGGGTAGCATCCACTTTGAACCATTTTTCAAAAAAAGAAAGTGGACACTAATTTTGAAAGAACGGAGTGTATGTATACATTAAGAATGATGAATATCAGTATCTTTGATGTAGCAGAATAGAGCCTTCTGCAGATTAATTAATAAAAGCATGTTTCTCATCGTAAATGAAGTATGCAAAGATATTGATTCCTGATGATCAATTTTTTTAATCTTTTGATTACCATGCTAATGAGTCGCATGTGAACCAAGAACTTGATAACTAGAGTTCCATTAAGTCAACCCCAAACCCACTCGAAGCTGCCATTATCAGACACTGTTTTGAAACTCTTAGTTTCTTTCACTCAATGTTGGTATAGAAGTTGAATATAAAGTAATTTTTTAGAACCTATTTGCAAGCAAGACATTTGAAGCTTGACATCTCAGAAATATCTGCGTACCTCAGCAAGGAAGTATGACGTTTTCCCTGAGCCATTCTCTGCTGGAACCACAGGAGGAGCAGATTCTTTTAGTTGTTTCTCCACAACCATCTGATAAAATTTTCAGGTGAATTCATAAAGTTTATTTCTCTAGTAGGCCAATTTTATTCACTTGAAACAAATGAGACCTAGACCTAACCTCAGCTTCAACCTCACCGAGAACAGCAGCTACTCGTAAATGATAAGATTTCTCTCCTTCAACCTTCAAAAGCAAATGTTTACGCGATAATATTTACTTCGACGTTGTTTACGTGATTCAAAATAAAATTGAACAATATAGATGGTGTAACTACACACCATAGCTATAAGCCTCTGGAAAGTCAGTCTTTGCTGCTGCGATTCAACAGCAGACAATGCAGCTGAGGCTTCTTTACCCAAAACTGCCATGTTTGATTTCAGTTCTTGCATCTTTGCTTCTGCTGCATGCAGCTTTGCAACATTTTCTGGAGTTGGAGCTTCCCTTGTCCGTGCTTGTTGTCTGCCAACTTCTGCTGCCTGTTTGATTTCACGCGAATACCCGATGGGAAAATGTTTAGGTACTAACATCGATGAAGAATTAACATTTAATGGCTCTGTATATCGTGTTAATGATGTAACAGTATAATCTTTGATTACCTGTGTCTCAGCTTCCTGTCTCATTCGACTATAGCGTTGAGCAAGATGACGAGCATCTTCTAAAGGAGCACCAGCAATCATTGCTCTCAAGGGATCTAAAACCTGAAAATACAGATTGAGGGTTCATGATTCTGCCTAAACTTATTACTGAACAAAGTGATCTTTTTAGAAATTCATTTGGAATTTAGATATACATAAGCAACTTATCATTAATCACGAAAAAAAGAACTCAGTTGTTCCCGCGGGGTCTCTAAACAGCTGAGAGCTAATAATTGGGTTTAACGAAAATAAGAGCCCCTTAAGTTTGAGAGGATTAACTGATGGCTGTTCTTGTGAATATGCTGATGATACTAATGCCTCTTCACGTCAATATGAAAAAACATCATACTGATTCAAGTTGAGAAAAATATCAGATATGTCTCGACCAACATATACTCAACTTCTCAAAGCGTGATTAAGCCATTTGAGATTGACAATATTAAGGGGATTTGTTCTTTCAGAAATCTCAATATTGTACACGGAAATGCAAAAGCATAAGCGAGCATTTGAAATGAATCAGTGAAGGCAATAGATTCAGACCTGTGAAGATAACAGTGTATTGAAGTCTTCTTGCTCCTTTTCCACATGTTTACGAGCATCACCATATATAGCTGCTGCCTTGGCTAAAACATTGTCACTAATGTTTTCTGCGCCATATTTGCAGCAATTCTCAGAGAATTTGGTGCCTGAGAACCAGAAAATATCATTAGTGCATGCAGAAAAAGAGGAATCATTACACGCTAAATGTGTTTAACCTGAAGAATGAATGCTAAGAATGGAACTGCTTGCATGGATCTACCAACCCTATGATAAAAAGTGTATTTGATCAAAGTATCGTCAAATACTTCACCTGTTTCAATATGCTTATACCCTATGGCAGTAAATGTTTCAGCTGCTTTAACAATTTCTCTCTGTAATTCCTGAAGAGAGAAACAAATAAATATTAAACATAACACGTCGTGAAAATAATCAAATGGATATAAGGAGTTTGCATTAAAAGAGAACATACTAATGGAAGAGCAGATTCCATAACAATTCCTAAGGTCAACTCAATATCTTTATATAATTCTCTTCGTTATTAGAGCATATTCTTGTTTCTGATATTTATGAGATAGACAAAATCAAGGGAATGTCCATTGGTATTGGCATTTGCACCAACAGTATGCCAATGATGTCCACCACACCTTGTGCATGCCATTTTCCTTTAGATTCTTACACTTCTATGTAATCAAATATAATAGAAAAATTTACAAATGTACCACCGTGTGTGAGCAGATGCTGAAACTATCCAAGAACATTTCACAATCCGTATCTTTTCCTACAGGTACTTGCAATCCTTCATAATCTATGTCACTCTCCAGTCTCGATATCGTGTAAGCTTCAACAACATATCTCATGTGCAAATGTGTACAAAACAAAAACACGCAGTTCAACCATATTTCGAGAAAGTACTGCCAAAGTTCTGGCATTCCCTCACCTTTCCGGAACGCGTAGATCTGTATAGTTTTTCTAGCTGTTGATGCCTTTGCATCTCAACCTCATCAATGACCATTACGTCAGAATTCTCATAACCAGTTCCACCTAACTGCTTTATCACAGCCTGAAACCCAAACAAGTATAATGCAAATCAGGCGTTGTGGACTTCGGACTTCCATGGCAAGAAACAACTTCTTTAGCGTGCATACTTATTTTTTAAGGAGCTGTTATTGGAGCATATGGTAAGAGGAGCTTAGATGATGAAATTGAAACCATTAGCTCAGCTCCAATTCATGTGATTGACATTACAAGTAACCCCTAATTGAACATTTTCCAGTTATATTTAACAGACTCGGGATATTCACACCATTTATGCCTATGCAAGTCACCAAATACTAATTGTGGACAAAAATAACCACAAACAATTCTCCCATTTGGACAAAATAAAGTCAACTCCTATTGCACATTCCCTGAAGAAAAAAAAAATCAAATCATTGGAACCCACAAAAGAAGCTAAAATTTCGAATTCTTAGAGTTCAGTTCTACTAAGTGATATTTTCCACAGAAGAAAGCCTCCCATTCCCATTCCCACTCCCAATTCTAATTTCATTTATCAATTCCCACACTTTCCCACCAAACAAACAGCAAAAAAAACAAAAAAATTGCCAAGTAAAGGAAAATGGGTATCCATAAAATCACCTGCTGTTGCTTGGCGACCTGTTCTCTGAGCTTGCTGGCTTGCTTCCTGAAGGCGTCCATGGCGTGCGTGCTCTTGGTCTTCAAGAAACAAAAAACCAGACTTTCGAATTGCTAGAGATGGGTTCTGTTCTGGGCTGTGATTGGATTGTGAATCGGTCAGATCTGAATCAGTGGTGGGTCACATCACACAGTGAATATCTTCAAAACTGCAGCTTCTTGTTCGCGGCGTCTTCAGTTAATTTGCGGTCTTTTTTCTTCGAATTTTCTGGGGAATGGTAACCTGTGAGCAGGCGCAGGTAGTTATATGAGGGAGAGATGTTTTGGGCATTACTTGATCTGACCTTGATTAAAATATAGGCCCTCACAATAATCAAGAGTCCAGCCCATTTTACTTTGTTGTGGTCCACAGTTCCGGCCCAATATTCTAGTCTTCGGTATCCAATAAAATGTATAAACAAAAAAATAATCTACATTTAAATCTGAACTCGATAGCTCCAAAGCGGACATTTTCTAAAATAGTCATAAAATACAGCGTTTTATTACCAAATAAATTATTTATTGCAAAATATCATACGAAGAATAAATGATAATAAGGTAAGAGAAACGTTTTATTAGTGAGTAGGATATGAACAAAAACAGGTAAAATGACAATTAGATACACCCAATATTAATCTATTTTAGCTTTGATATGTTAATGTAAACTGTAAGTTCTAATTTTGATATAGTCCATCATTATTTTACCTATTCTGACACACCAACTTATCATTTTTCATTTTGTTAGTTAATAGAGTTAATTATTTTATAAAAAGATTCAAATGTCCACCGTAACCTTTAAAATTTTTGAAACTTTTCATCTCCAAATCCTACAACTATTTTGTACAAAATCTGAGAATTTTTTGATTCATCAATCCAAACTCATATTTGTTGGTCGCCACTATTGTACTCTCTCACTCTATAACACGTTTGACCAACTAATCACAGACATATACACGAAATTATCTCTGAGCACTGTGTTGTGTTGTGTGGGAGAGAAACAGATATTTAGAGAGGGATCTTTCTCGGGAAAACATTTTCTTGGTGGAAATAGAGTCAATTTTCTTGAGGAAAATAACGAGGAAACTGAAAATGGTTGAACAGTAACATCTCTCAACCTCTGCCCTCTTGTTCAGTTGACAATGAATAAAGACTCTAACTTTGTTTGAATTGTAGCAAACAAAACACAGACTGAAACAACAAAAATAATTTAATCTCATTTTTTTCTTTTTAAATTAGTTTAGTATTTGGTCGTGAAATAATACGAACACATTTATAACTAAACTTTGAATATTTTGGCTTTTAAATCAATAAAATTATAGTTATTTCGACAAGAACGTCGTCAAATATCGGCTGTTGGAGGTTAAAGATGCGACCAACAACATTTTTCTCCTATTTGTGTGCCACTTGCTCTATTGACAACAACGTTTTATCAATCCATTCCTCTAATTTAGAGCTGAACTTAAAAATTCAAAAATTCTATGCAAGCAGGATTCAAAACTATGTTTAAACAATGAGTGCACGCTCCTTTGATCATAAACCTAGGTAGCTTGTTTTTAAAAAAAATTGTATACTACCTCAATCCAAGTCCTCCTATCTAGGCCCACCCAACAACCTATACAAGTCCTAAACCCACCCCCTAAATCTACCCCAAACCCACCCACCTCACGAGGCAATTGCTCACTCTCGAACTTTGGCAGAAGCCAAGGGGAGAGCACACTAAACCACTAAATATGTGTTTTTGTGTCTTTATACCCACGTCTTATTATTATGACATATTTAAACAAAACCCTCATCATCGGGTCATAATTTAACAAATGTATGTACAATGACACAGTCAACTATACATATATCACCTAAAAAAAGAATATTTTTTGAGATTTATATTTTTGTACCATTTAAACAATTTGTATCGATAACATATCATAGATTAGATAACTGAAAATTTTGAGCCATTGAGCCAAGAAAGGATGTTGAGCAATTCTCTTACCAATAATCTTGAAAAGCAAACATGATATGCTTATATATGCATTGATGGCGGTGGAAGATATGTCATGGTGAGGTGATAGACATTAAAAACCAAACGTGGCTTGCAACAAGGTTTTAATTAGGGTTGTTCATTTTTACCCGATACTCGACTCACCCGATAATCCAACCCGACCCAAACCCGATTGACCAAAGACCCGACAAAAATGTGTGGAAAATGGGTTGGATCGACCCAACCCGACAGAGGTCGAGTCGAATCGAGTCTCGGGTGACATCTACGAAACCACCGAGTCACCCGAGTCACCCGAGTCACCCGACACCCAATTAGCAAAATAGGCTAACCTTTTTATCCCTATTAGAGTTCAATTAAGGGTTCCAATTACAACTTTAATTTGGAATAGAGGGTTTTGAATTCGAATTGGTTTCAATTTTGGGTTAAAGCATATGAATTTGGGGGTTTAGGGTTATGGTTTGAATTTCGAGTTAACTCTGATATCAATTGTAATGGGACAAAAATTTTGGGCCCATCGGATGAGTTGGGTTGTACCCGACCACCCGACACCTCTCCCAAGTCGAGTATTGGGTATGATTTTCTAGACCCGAGACTTGTCGAGTGAACTCGAACTCGATCGTGTCTATCCAGCCCGACTCGATGAATACCCCTAGATTAGTCATTCCATATATACAAACATCATTAAAAGAAAATGTACCGTGTTCACGTTAGTCCTATCTTCATTTCAAGACAAATATTGGGGAAATTGAACACCACTCAATTTCCAATTTGTCTCCTCCCATTAATATTTTCAACCATTCTCCATGTACCAACTCAACTGCCCCCACATGATCCATCCCATTACATTGCCTTCTCTTTCCCATCTTGATTTTCAAGTTTAATCTATAAATTCTTGGTAATATTTAGTCTCATGTCTATGAATTGTAGTTTTGTCACCATTTGACAAACACTTTCAAATCAAATATTCAAATATCTATTTATTATTCTCACACTTTCATATCAAATTACGTATTATTATAGTATAACATTCGGCATAAATTCGACATACCATTTAACAATACTTTTTTGAATATTATGAGTATTATCGTTTTTTGTAAACATACTGAAACATGATGTTAAAACAAGACATATACGTGAGAGGAATATTAGGGTATCATTGCATAAAGATGGGGTATTTTAGTTCAGTCTTCAAAATATTATACAATTTGTTGCATGTGTTAATACAAATGTTAGGTAAAACTTATTAATCTTTTGCGGTATGGCAACTAGTTCAAAATGCATTTAACACCCGCCTAATACATAGTTACAGATAATTAGGGAAAGCCTCGCATGATTGTGATTGATAGCAACCTCATTATTAAGTTATTTCAACTCCAACCACTTTCATGCTCACATAATATCCCATTATTAAGCACACTTACTCTTATATCATCTCTTAACAAACTTTGTTAATATCTACTATTTTTTACGCACGACTAACATTATTATTTGATGAAATTACTCGGATGAAAAATATTCTTTTAGTGTATATTATGAACTCGTTTTAATCATTAGATTGGTAAAATGAATATCTATGATTAAACTTCTTGTTCAAACCCAATATGTAATTTTGATAAATTTATTTACGTTCTATTTGAGTTAACTGAAATATGGACACTAATATTTTACGAATACTGTGTTAATTTTTTTCAAGGTTTTGCTGTCCTTGGATAAAGGCTAAGATTTTTATGTTGTTCAACAACAATACTTAATGAATACTAGATAGTTGTGCATGGATTATTTTACATCTAAAAGAGAAATTTAATGTTGATTTATTCTCCATATCTAAGCATTGAATGTAGCTCTACATTATAACATATTGTTATTTCCAATTTAAAAAATAACCCAACTGTAGTGTAATGAATTAATGGTCTAAAATTATCAAATCATACTCTCCATGCGTATTCTAACAAATATTTTATCATCATAATTCCAAAAATATAAATACAAAACATAGTACTAAATAATTTACTTTTTTTTTTCTAAAAGAATCTCATTTTTAGTTTTAGAATAACGTGATATAAATTCCATCAAACAATTGCAATAAATCATATGTGATTTTTGTTTCTTTTTAAAATTGGTAGAAAATCCTGAAAATGAAGGCAAATATGGGAGAAAGAGAATGGAAATAAAATTAGGTATAAACCCCAAAGAATAAAAACAAATAATTCCCACAAATGACGCTTTAGAGCCAATTTGCCAGAAAATCCAAATACTGGTATTTACGTATATGCCATCCTCCCGTCGGCACATCATCGTCTCTCTTCTCTATAATTTTGAACTCTCAAAAACAGTCTCAGTCTATTCAAGAGAGAGAGAGAAGGCCCACGATCTGGTTGCTCAATCAGAGTCACTCAATCAGCGACTCCACCAAGGACCCAGAAGCTCCAATCATGCCGTCAGGTGCTAAGAAGAGGAAAGCTGCTAAGAAAAAGAAGGAATCTGGAGCTCACACCCACCACCCTCCTGGTCCTGGTACTTTGTGTTCTTCGCTTTTTGAGACACTTTCACGAGCACCCACGAGCTCCAATCTGTGCTTGCTGCTCTGTCACTCAATTATTTTCAACTTTCCCCTTTTTGATCTGTTCATTTGTCGATTCTGCTTGATGGGTTCTACTCACTGTGCGTTGTTTTGTTTGATTTGGTTTGGGATTTCTCTTTTGGGTGTGATTTGAATTGCCCATCTGCTGTTTTGGATTGCTTTTACTATTTTGCTTTGTGGGTGTTTGTAAAGTTTGGTTTTGGGGGGGTGTTATGTTGATTTTGGATGAAATTGTTAGAACAGGTATTAGTTATAAATATCTGTTTTAACATAAATTTTGATTTATTTTGTGGGAATTGTTCTTTGATTGAATAAATGGTGTCAGGAATTGATGAGGTGAAAACCCAAGATAGTGATGGGAGTGGATTGAGTAGCCCTGTCTCGCAGGACCGAGATAACCAGCAAAGTCCATTTGGTGAGGACCTGGAGAAGAGAGACCCCTTTTCCTCAGAGAGCAAGTCCATGGAGGGAGCCACTGGTAATGATGAAGAGGGACTAGAGAAGGTAACAGTAGAGGGGGAGGAGGGTGTTGTTGAAGTTGTACGGGAATTGGAGTCTGATGGAGATGTGGAGGGTAAAATCATCAGTATTGAAAATGTTCAATCGTCAAAGGGTTCATTCCACAAGGATGACAGCAGCTCTAGTAGCGACTCTTCAGATGATGAATCTCGGGTGGATGAGAAGAAAGAGAAGGAAGAAGCGTCCAATTCAGTTGCGGAAGAACCTTCTGTTGCTGTTTTGGTGTCCGAACAGGTAAATCAGCTAATTGAGGAAGCATCGGTTGTAGAGGTCTCTAATTTACATCATAAGGATGAGACTAGTTCTAGCATTAATCTTTCAGATGGTGAATCTCAGGTGGGTGAGAAGAAAGAAGCATGCAATTCTGTTGTAGAAGAGCCTTCTCTTGCTGATTTGGTGCCCGAACAGGTGAATCAGGTAATTGAGGAAGCATCAGCTGTTGAAGTTTCTGATTTACATCAGAAGGATGAGACTAGTTCTAGTAGTAATCTTTCAGATGACGAGAAGAAAGTGACTGAGGAAGCATGCAATTCAGTTGTGGAAGAACCTTCTTTTTCCACTGATCTGGAGCCCAAAGAGGTGAGCCAGCCGAGGGAGGAAGCAGCGGTTGAGGAGGTCTTTAGTCCAGAATTGGGTAATGCTCCTGATTCTGATACAGTCGAGCCGGTAGTTTCTGTGTCTGAGGAGGTGATTCATGTGAAAGAATGTGTCTCCATTCAGAAGTCGGTGGCTTCTGAGCTGGCTGACTCAATATTGAAAGAAAATGGGGAGAAGTTGTTGCCCAAGTCCGATGGGCTTACTGGGGCTCCACCTACTGAGACAGACTCAGAATCGAAGAAAGTGGAGAATAAATCACTTCCCATCTTGAATGAGAATGGTGAGGCTTCTTCTAATGCAGTGAAATCTGCCCCAGAAGTGTCCGAGGGTAAAGTATTGTCATCATCACGCGCTCCTCCTAGTTACGAAACTGGTAATGGTACAGAACATGCTAAAAATTCTGAGATTCCTCAAAGCCTTGAGAAAGAGGTATTTCTCTATTCTTCTTTTTTTTTGTTTGGTTCTATACTTGTTTACTTTAAAATGAATGTTGAATTCACTTGAGGTTTTTTCCTTTCCTGTCTAGCATCGGTTATCTGTGGTGGCTCCACGACCAGTACAAACAACTTCCTGGAAGGGTTGCTGTGGATTGTTTGAAGTTCTTACTGGCTCCAGTAGATAATTTCAGGTTATAATATGATTTGTGTTATTTACAATCAATACTAGGACATAAATCTTCACCTTTTGTCTTATTACTTGTCTATATTATCTGCTTAATTCGTGGTTTTTTTCATCATTACTTTATAAATGGAAGGATTTTAGAATAGAGAACGAAGGTACATGTTCATATGATATGTCACCAGTATAGTGGAACTGGAAGTTAATATCAATAAATCTTATCTACAAGGGTATGGGGGTCATTAGTATTTGAGAATTGTTACATATTACTGTTCCAAAATCTCTATTTTTGTCCCCGTCATCTCTCCCTGCTTTCTAGATCTTCTCTAATTCTGGATGGATAGTTAAGTGAGGCCATGTGTGTTGTTCGGTGCAAGACAAGTATTTTGTTTGTATGCATTAAACAAGGGGCTGGGGTGGAGAAATCAATAGTGTTTTTTAGGGAAAGAAGTGTTGATAATGCCTCGTGTATATACTGTTGTCATAGATGCACTCGAGTTCTGGAAGGACAGACTGCCTGAAGAGCAATTTAGTATTTTCAGTTCTTGTGGACCTAAGAGACTATGGAGGGTATTTCCTTTGTTTAAATTACCGAGGTCAAGAAATTACTTTGAGCAAGACAAACTGTTTTCGGCTTGTTTTTGGATCCTAGTGTGAAACGTTGTTTCTGAAATCTAGTTGTTGAGAAGTGACTCGAGTGAGACAGATATGGTAAAATTGGCATGTCAAAACGAGCCATGTATTGGAAGCCTACATAGTTTTGCTTATCCTTAGTTGTACAGACTTTGATTTCATATCTTCATTATCATGATCTGCTTAGCGATTTATGAAATTTGTCTTTGAAATATAATATACCAGTTAACTGGTCAACTTTGACATATAAGAGCGTGACGCTATGGACATACTGCTCATAGATTTTAAGTCAAAACTAAATCACGCTTGACATTCTTTTTTTGTGTGCAGAAATAGTGCATGGACGAGATTCAGTGGAATTTGTGAGACTTGAGAAGAATTTAGCTCCTAAAAGTTTGTGATGTTTGACTACAATAGAGGTTTCCTCCCAAAAAAATAACGGGCAAGACTAGAAGCCTGACTAATGAATCGGTTGTGTGAACATAGGCATTTCAGTGTACCTAGCCTTCACATAGTTTCGTGTCGATTTTGAAGTGTAGTGCTCTTACTTGGTTGCATGTTCGACCCTTTTTTGTGCTTCTAGGGCGACCTAATCCTAAACTATTGGTTTGGTTGTTATTATGGTATGGTGTAGCCTCGAGCATCACCTATAGAGTTTTACTATGGATTTTCTTTAATCCCTTGTTTGTCGGGATATACATGGTGAAGAGTGGACAAATGACAGGCCATGCGCTCCATTCTTGCACCCTATATGAAACTATGTTGTTTTCTAATGTTACTCTTACTATCATTTGTGTTTCCATGTGCTTTGCTGATTGATTTTTGTAGAATCTTGAGTTTGCCACAAATATTTTACTAGTGGTGGATTGGTTATTGAATAAAAAGCAGCTTTATGGTGATGTTTTTTTATCAATGAGTGTGTAAGTAACATGATTGGAATTGAAAAATTGGCATAGTTGACATTGAAAAGGCCATTTTTTATCCATTCATTTAGAGATCACAATTGGCATTTGTGTTTGATATATGTAATTTTTAGAATAAAACAATTCATTTCATTTCTGTTACAATACACACTGAAGAGGCAAAAACATTATTTTACCATGCTCTGGTAAGTGGTGATGAAACTGAAACGGAACCACCCAGGTTCAGTACAATGACAACAATAGTCTAGGTCAGTACAAAAAATAGCCAACAAAAATGTTTTTGTCTGAGCCCGGGTTCGAACCGGGGACCTTTAGTGTGTGAGACTAACGTGATAACCAACTACACCACCCAGACAATTTGTTAAGTGAATGGAAATAATTTAAATATTCATAACAGTGAGGAGAGGATTAGTGTGGCAAAGTGGTATTTTTCCTTGAAAAAAAGCATTATCATCAACTAAAGTTCATAAGCAACTTCTTCAAAATATTCAATCTCAATTCGAAACGCAAAACAAATCAGCTAAGCACACCCGAAGATCACGTGGGAAAGTGTTATTTTTCTCGCGGAAATGACATGACCCGTGCTTAGTTAAAGGAAACTCTCTTCACTATGCGTATGATGCAGAGAATGTGACATTGACCAAAGGGAGGCATGGCATAGAGGAAGATGCCAAGATTTCTTGAGCCGCAAGTAAATGAAATGTACAAGAGAGGAGAGGAAAGGGATCATACTAGGTAATTACCCCCTCCCTTTTCGAATGAAGTATTCTTGGTCTGCTCTGATAAGGCGTCTCTGGAACTCGGCCCACTCATTTCGGCACCTTGCTCTTACCTGTGGGCGACAGAGAGAAAACAAGACACAGTTTAGAGATATAGATTAGTATTATAATATACTACCTTTTTTTGCTGATAAAAGTATATATATATATATATATATATTCAAAACTCTCCGCAATGACATAATCCATACCCCGTCTCTGACCTGTAACAGACGAAGAAGAACATCAGTTTAGAGACCTTTCTGGATAAGTCTTTTACTAAATTCATGTTCACACTTGGGTATTCAAAATGACATTTTTTCACAGAAATAAAATGGCTATTGCAAGTATTCATACCCCTTCCGCTGGAGTTTTCACTTCCTCTACAGCATCCTGAAATTTCATAAACAACAATTTAGACCATCCAAGTTAAAATATTGTGATGCATCGATATTTTACAGAGATTAAATTCATGAGTCTCACCCCATGCCCCAACACACGCAGTATCCAAGAATAACCATCTAGAGCCTCTTTAGTTGATGTAACTTTCTGTTTCCAATGAAAGCGGAAATCAGTAAGGAAATTGCTTTCAGTAACAAAAGTAATTATTAAAAAACCACACGACGACTGTTTTTCAATGTGACATCTCAGGAAATGAAATGTTGAACTCATTGTTTCTTCATTAAACATGCTCTTGACTTTACAAGTGATTATAGACAAACTAAAAGGAGGGCAAGAGGGACGAAGCTATTGTTTGAGTATTGCATTTGTAGTTTGTGAAGCTAAAACACAAAGAGAGCCCATAGGCAGCTCCATTGTTTTGTTCCCTACTCCTATATGTTACCTAAGACTTCTATAACCATGACTGAAATTCAAGCATAAAAGTTTCCGACCTTTGGGCATCACCAACAAACATATTCACTAATGCCAACTTGGTTGCAAGTTGCAAGTCACAATTTGGTTATCTATTCCTCCCTCTTATACTCTGTTCTTATGGTTTTTCTTATTTTCAGGCGTTTACAAAATGTTCTCATAAATCTCATAAGCATTACTTTTTTACACAACATAAAAGAGATATATCAGCTTAATCGACAAAAGCAAGTGTCTATTGACAAAGTTGCTTGAAAATTTTGGACGACTTACCTCCCCAAGAGTAGGAATTGTTTCATGAACTATCCATTGTGAATCAATCACACCAATTTTCTCATGCGCGGGCTGTAAAAACAAATCAGAACACCAAAATAAAGATTCATGTCATACACTATGTACCTAGTTGATCGGGAAGATGGAGAACTCTAAGGATTAACAGTCATAGGGCAAAAAAGAGGAAATGCCTTAGCTTCTAATAGCAGCGTTCCTGTATTGTAATAGTAATAGAAACTAACGTCACATGTTGCATTACTTGCATATTGAAACTACAACAGTCAACATCTATGCAAACTTTTAAAGACCAAATAAATCCATCCTTATAAATGTGAAATCTTCATGCTATGCATGGTTTGCTCTCACTAATACAAACTCCTTATGAATAAGTTATTCACCATTCTCTCCTATCTGTTCCAAACATTGCGCCAGAACTGAAGAAAAGATCTCTGAGAACATGACTACACAACTATATCCATATATCTAGAGATAAATTCTACACATTTATTATTACAAATCTAATAGTATACAAGAGAAAGAACTAACCCGCAAAGATCTTATTTTTATTTTTCTTCTCAAATAAATTGGAGTGCCATAGATAAGAAGACAATGGCAATCCACGAGAAGATAAGAACTGTTCGAAGGACTTCCTATTCCTGGTTTATTTCCTTTTCTTATTCGCTTCTAGTTCTAGTCTGTTTTCTAATTTAGTACGGGCATACTTCCTACATGAAGGGAGCTCTCATTGTATTGAAACAACAACTGGAATTAACATTGAACTCTTAACTTTTACAAGAACCAAAAACCCTGTTAAGGCGAAAATTCAGGGATAGCTCATACCATGGAACTATGCATATTAAGAAAAAAGCACCCGAAACATACAAGACATTGATATTAAAGATAAAACATAAACAAACTACGCTAACCTCTACACATCTTCTGAGAGCAAAATCGATGCCCCACCCATGCACCAAATCATTCTACAGTCACATTATTAAGCATACCATCAGTACGAAAATATTTTGATTAGGTGACTAAGCATACCACATAAGCAACTATACAACATACCTGAATCATATGCCAGACACATCGCCAAGCTTCCCGCGAAAAGACGGGAGCCATGATTTCGACAAACCTGAAAGAACAGTAATGAATAACTAACATTTTCCATTTTCTATTTCTATTTCTATGGATGGTGATGCATTCAGATCATAAATTTACAGACAAAAAACCTACTGTACTCCTCTCCACCCACTCAATGGATTTTCATTCAAGCATCGTATTTACTTGTAAGAATTTATTATCTACTTTTGTAAAACCAGAAGGGAGGAAGCTAACCTAAGTTCATCAGACCATTTCTACAGACCTAAATATGCATTCGATATTCCTGCAAACTTTATCATCAAGGTGCCAACAGAGAGAACTTTAATACATCAGCCAGCCACATCAATGTTTCAAGCATCCATTACGACAACTCAACAACATATTTATGTTCTCTATATGTAATAAAAGTATTCATGGTATTCATGGAGAGATAGAGAGAATACGCTGCACACGGAGGCAAATTTGGGTCACTACACCAGCCTGGTTTCTCTGTTGTGCTCCTGTATAAGAATCAGCACATAGAGGGTCTCGTAAAACAGTTTCCAATCACTTATAATATAATTGGATCTAGTAAGAGATAGAGAATCTACGTGTGAAATTCTTTGTCGCCTCTCCTCTTTGTCATCTCCCATGTCAGTCCATTATTGGGCTCAATACCTGGTTGAGAGATCTCAAGACCATGTTTCTTTACCAACTCTATATACCTTTGCATTCAAAAGCAAGGAGCACGTGAGAATTAAACTTGATGATTCTTAAAATCAGGGTACATGGGAGTTTTGCCTTTATATGCAAATTATATACGATGAGCCATTTCAACATTCCCTTCACGTAAAAGACATTGAATGTGGGCTGGAAGGACATGGAGAGGTAGACAAGAGGACATGGGAAGAGGAAAAACAAGGAAAGTTAAAACACAAACTGAGGTCCCACTCTCCAGTTCTGATATCACGCCTTTATATGTAGCTTATATACAATTGGCCATTTAAACAAAACTTTACAAGGAAGTATGGCTAATACCAAGAACTTACTTATCTGCATTGAAGTGTTCTACTCCAAGATCCTCATCCCAAATAAAAATGTAGTCATAAGCTGCTACAATGTCAGGATGCAAGAACCTTTTTGCATACCACCTAACAAATATATACTCCTAAAATGAGAATAATATAGAGTGGCATTGGTAGGAGTTTAAAAATAAAAAAATTCTAGGATACTTGCCATTTCGATTGTCTCTTTGCACTCACATGGATTGCTCTCCTTGACCACTCAAATTGATCCCATTCAGTTGTACGGCCATCATAGTGAAAAAGTACAATTGTGAAGTTATCCGAAAACTGCAAAAGGCATAAGAACTCAGGCCTCAATATTTTTGTAATGGTAAAATTAGTGAACAGAAAAGCAGAATGAACACTTTATAGGCACCTTTTTAACAGCTGTATTGACAATAAATTTCTGCCTAATGCCGACTGTAAATGCAACCAAGTACTTTGGTGTTTTCTCCAGATCCTGCAGTTTTGAGGACATTTTCCATGCATTATAATTATTCAATTCCTAGGCTGTTAAGTTAAAATGCGTACAGATTAAACAGAAGTCTAAAATTCAAATGTTCATTAAATTTTGAAATATTTATTTATTTTAAATGTTTTAATACAACCAACTTAACAAAACAGAACATAATCAACTGGCAAAAATTTGACTCCTGAAGTCACTTTGGCTCTCTGACTTAAATAATTAACTTAACCAAACAGAGAGCATAATCTGTTTATGGCACATTTGGCTTGCCAGAAACAACTTAATCCTCAACAAAGTTTGGGAAGCTCTGGAAGTTATTTGCTGCAAAATTAAGAGCGTGGTTCTGTCGCTGTTGCTCATGGACAACCAAGATCCCGTCAATCAGCATGGTTGTCCATGAGCAAGAGCGACAGAATCATCAGAAGGGAATTGTGCAAATATATTAGCTAATTGCAACTACATTCTGTTTCAAAAACAAAAAATATATTTTTCTGAAGTAATTTTAATAGTTTATGACTGTCGCCATAAGCTTCACTAGCTAGTTAAAAATAGTACAGCATAAAGAAAGGTATCAGCTTATTCCAATATCTAACACGGTGGTAAATTATTGTAAACCCTGATGACAATACATTGTCATTAAAAGTCTCAGAGTTTACCTCATTAGGTTCACCCCATAGCCTGCGCAAATATAAATCGGACTTTGGCACAATTATTCCTGGAGCTAATGGCTCTGCACCGCGTGGATTTGTTGGAACATATATCTAAGAGGGAAATATTAACAGGACAATTACGCATATTTCAGAACCATCAAGCACAAATTCACTTTATGAGCATCTTTTTATCATATAATGTTATTAAACTACCCCACATTGAAAGTGTGTGAGTTTTACACGGCTAGGGATATACTAGTTGAGCACCCCATTTCATAATTTAACCTTCTATTTTGAAGTAAGGTTCAGATGGTAGGCAAGCTGGTTTTGTCTTGGGCATGTATGGAACATTTATATAATTATTGATTAACTTACTGATCACGCTTACATGTGACGGAGAGTGCTGATGGCATTATGATGTAAGAAATCATTGCTTCTAAAACTGAGAGATGTACACAGCAAGATGGCAGGGCTTACATATAGAGAGTAAGTGCATGTAGGAAATAAGCATCGAAGGTACCTGGGGAATCCGGCGTGATCCAATATCTTCAAGTCGTACATTAGGACTAGCGGATATAGCACTAATATTATCATTAGCGATACTTGCATCATAAGAAGCCATAAAGTTAATCTGCAAAAGTCAAGAAGAAAATCAAAGAGGTGATAGAATTCTAATAATACTTATGTGAAAAATGGAGGTCAACATACACTGGTAAGAGAAACCGATGGAAATGAAACGCCAATAAAAAATCCAAAGATAATTCCCACAATAGTCGAGATAATAATCCTTGTGCTCTCATTTGATCTCTTAATAACTCCACTGCAACAAAGAAAATGATAATCATAGAGGGACTTGAACCTACAAAAATTTACAGAGTTCTGAAGAATGCACAAAGATGGTATAAACATAATTCATACCTGCGTTGCATTGTCCCTGTCTTGTTCATCTTGTCTAATCTCTGATAATCTACTCAAAGGCTATATGCCGAAGAAAGAACACACCCTTCGATACTTTAAGCAAATGTGACTCTCCAATTTCCAAAAAGAAGATCCAGCCCAAATAAGTATAAACCCCGACAGTACTATGTTACTTCCAACTTCGACAAGAAAACTGAAATCATGTAAATGGGTTCAGGTTATCAGAAAAGAAACTTCCTGTTTTTCATTTTTAACCATTTGGATTGATTAATTAGCTCCTGGATCAGTGCATTTTTAGAAAATACAACAACAAAAGGAGGACATTCTGACAAGAAGCAAATTATGTGTTAAAGGTATTAGAAGCGTAAATGTAATCTAGGAAGCACAAAGACTATTTATACACGGTGCTCTCCAACTATTTGAGCTAATTTGACAAATACATGTATCGTCAAGAATTGCAGATGTATCTTTACCATACAACTAACTGAAGTTTGCATCATTATTCATTAAAATTCCGTGCTACATTGATCTAATTTCACAGTCCCACAGTCATTCTTAAGGAAATTCCTTATATACGTACAACAAACCACAAAGGTACATTTTTTATCAACAATAAAACGATTATATTAGAGAAGATAATCCCGCAATCCACTGTCTCAAATTGAGGGATCAAAGGTGAATTCCAATTACAAATCAGCCTAAACCTCTATCTAATTATCAGATTCATCAGCAATAAATCAATCTGACACCCACAGAATACCAAGGCTCCATTATGTGAAAAATCTAGTTTTTTCAGTACCCAGTGAGACCAAGTTGTTATATGAACACAATAGCGACAGCAAAAACATTAATAATATATTTTTATCATCAAAACTTGAATGATCCAGTGTCTTGAAATCAAACAAGCCATTCATCGGATAGATCGAGAAATGAACAAAACCCAAACTGAAAAACAGGGGAGCTATGGATAGAGGAGAAATGAAACATATGACATGGAAACGAGAGAGATGAAACACAGCTCTTACGTACCTCTCAGCGCTACGGCGGCTGAGCAAAATGGGGATTGTGCTGCCCTTTACTGTTAAACTAATAATTCAGCAAATGCTACATGTATCAAAGTGAAACATGATACATACCGTTGTATTATATTGGATAATTCTTTTTATTATTAGTGGTTAACTTTAAAACGTACAAGCAAGACTAAAATGCACTTTTCTACCTTTCAAATTCATTTCACCTCCCTTCAAAATCTCACACGAATGATTTTGGGGTCATCATGTCGTACATTTCTGAAATGCCAAGTTTCACGAAATTGGAAAATCTTTTGGTAAGTTAACATTTGAACTCTCATTTAACTCACCAGACGACCTCCAAATTTTGCAAAACTTAGCATTTTATAAAAGTATGAAAATCGGCTACATATTTTATGAAGACCCGAAAATCATTCGAAATCTCCAAGTGTGTGAAACTCACCCGTTTTTAAAGGATGATTAAATAGAAGAAGAAAAAAATTACATGAATATTTTAGTCTTTTATACTGAAAACGGGCAAAATGAGAGTGTGTAGACGAGGTTATCCTTATTATATTTATAAGTTTAGTAAAATAAATCACTTATTAATCATAGTTAACTAAATTATTTCCCTTAGTTATTTTTAGTGAAAAAACATGTCATGTATTGTGCCAATTTTGCAATAAATTGTCATAATTAAAATAAAATTTAACTGTCCATCTCACATAGATGAACGCTGCGCCTCTTTGGATAAATCACTTATTTAACATTAGCTTCAAACATTTTACGTTAAAATTGATAATTTGATTACATGTTGTGTTAGTGTACAAAGCAAATACTTATTTAAGGATTCAAATTATTAATTTGGTAAAGCCAGTATCAATTTTTAATCGCTTTTCACATGGGAAGTTTTCTTTTTATTAATTATAAGTTGCTTTGAATATATGTTAATTAGTGTCCGTAGTATATGTGATGATACTTATAAATTATCACGTCACATGCATATTAATTTATGTGAGTTAAGTGTAAGACTACAAGAACATATATACATCGATCACTATAAATAGCCTAAGATATCCAAACTCAAGGCCATGATCAACCAACAAGATCCTTATCATTTGAATGACATGTTAATTTGTTTGGTAATAGAGTAGAGATCATTTTAAGGTTATTAATAAATGTAATCAATCAAACTTTAAAATCATGCAACTCAAATCATAAATTATGTTTTACATCCATTATTCAATTTCTAGATTGAGTTATTCTAACAAGAACCTATCACTTTCTAATAGCTTTTTTCATTCATAAATTAATTAAGAATATTATAATAGCCTTTTAAATATATTTTTTATATTGAAGAATATTATAATAGCTCATCATTCTCGACTCAAATGGTTAAATATAGCATTTTTTTCTCCATGTTCTCGCTAAGTAATTAATTAATATTGGAGAGGCAGGTTTCGCGGGATGAGGTATATATGGGTAAGCTTGAAACTCTCCCGCAAAAACTCAACAGAAGTGTCTCTCACTTGTTCTATATAAACATATAAATATTGTGTAAATCTTGCATTATTTTTCTTCGATCACTATGGCTTCGAGAGTGACGGTAAGTTTCTCTCATTCATTTAACCTTATTTTTCATGTGACGAGATGTAAATATATACATCGCAATTATATATCATGCTATATAGACTGTGTTTTAGATATTAAGCTTTTGATCAATCAAATCTTTTCGGTATATATATGTGTGTGTTTCACCTCAGATGATTTGGAGACGTAAATTTCAAAATCTATTGTATTCGATAAACTATTATTTTCTTGAAAGAATAGTTGCCATAACGCATTGCAGGGATTCTGGAGATCAAGGTTAAATCAAATCGGCCATGGCCGATCGTTTGCAACGGCTTCTAATTCAAAGCCCAGGTACTTAATTTGTTTTAATTGATTATTATTTGGGATAAATAAAATGCTTTTTCACTAGTAAATTATTAATTTTGGAGGCAAATATTCAATTAATCATTACCACCCACTTTAATTGAAATGGTATAAATGTCTAAATGAGATGGGTTATATCATATGAGAACTTTTAAAGGATCAGACAGTCTTCAAGATTTTACTTGCTAGCCAAGGAAACTAAACTAAATTCATAAATAGGCGTAGTAGTCAGATGAAAACGTGTATTATTATTATTATTATTGACATTTTATTACACCCAACTATCACGAAATGACACTTTTATACCTTAACTACTTTTCTCTTTTTTTTAGTACCCTGACAATTTTTTTTGTGACAACCTACCTA
>JAYMTP010000457.1:0-33676 GCA_036897365.1 Geranium brycei | reverse complement strand
AGTCGTTGCTCGCCGGTGCCGGAGTGGAGTTTGACTGTCAAAATGTATGAAACCCTAAGTCCAGCTGCGTTGTTGGAGGTTGGAGAAAGAGTCCACGACGTCGTTTTTGAATTTTTTGGTATTTTTCGGATATCAAATTAATAATATTATATTTATTTTTCGTAAGCTGAGAGCATGAATTGTAGTTGGATGAATTGGTGTTGGGCTTTCGCTATTAACCAACCAGTCCCTGGTTTGAATCCTGCTCTTTATTGATTTTTAGAAACACAGTAAAGCTTGATGTCGTAGACTCCTTCTTCAGCCTCCATCCTAAATCTGTATTTTTTTACTTTTGAGTTTCATAGATTTTGGCATATCTTTGAGTAGAAAACTCCAATTTTAAAGATTTAAAGACCAAAATGTCCCAAATTGGAATTCAAAATTCGAGGTTTCTAGTTTATCTCATTTGAATTGCAATTTTCTTTAAAAGGTTCGAGCCCTAGCCTCAATTCTCCCACACAACGCGAGGCTGAATCATCTCATCTTGGTGACTCGTCCTCAGAATCCATCGAATCTGTCGAAAAATTGGAAGACGGTGAATTAAACCCAAACATGTCTGAGTTCCAGCCAATTCAGGTCTTCCCCGAAAAAATCGAAGGAATCCGGCGAGTCATCTTCAATTAATGCCTCGATTCCTGAAGAGCCTCGGGACAATACTCATATTAAGATTCGGTGTTGTTGATGTGTTGGAGAGACAATGATAAAGGAGGAGAGAGAAGAAAAAAATGAGTTTAATGGCACATGTTTGAAAATTTAAATGATATTTAAGGGTATTTTGGTCATTTTACACTAATTTTAATAGAGTTATGGATGATGACACATAAAAATAGTTCCCCGTATTGAATTGACTCTTAAAATAGTTCACCGTAGTGACATGAAAATGTGTCATAGTTCACCATAGTGAACAAGAATTATCCATACACTTTAATATAACTATGATAAAAAGTTTAATCTCATATCAATTGGTTGTGTTTTTTTACACTTCGCTTTAACACTGTTAGAATTTGGACGGAAAACCTTTTTTTTCAAAAAAGACAAAAATACCCCTGAGTTGATTTGAAATCAATTCTAGTATGGTTTGACTCGGACAGGTAATAAACCATAATTGAAATCTGGTATGGCTGATTAGAGCGGTTCGACCGGTCCCATCTCCTCCTTCCTCGTTTCTCCATCATTCTTCCGACGAGAATCTCCGGCGTTTCAACAGAAGACTTCGACGAGCTTGCAGATCGACACCTCCATAGCTCCGTAAATCCAATTGAAATATATATTTCCGAAATCGGGTTTTGAAATGTGTTGTCTCTCAATTGAAAATCCAGCAGGCAAGCCTCTGTAGCTCAATTTCTGTGTCGTATTCGATCATCTTCCTATCCTTGTTGTTGAATACCCAGGCCAGGAGAGCAATTATCTTTAAATTCTAAAACCCTTGGTTCCTTCATCGAAAATGAAGAGGCCCAAATTGAATTCATGGGTTTATTTGGCGAGACAAAGATCGGTTCAGATTATGATGTTGTTGGGTTTGTTGTACCTCTTCATGGTCACTCTGAAAATCTCAATGGTGTTCAAGTCTGGTTCCTCCCAAGAGCCCATGCCTCGGAGTCCCCACCTTCGCAGCGAACAGAACAAGTAAGCCCTGACTCGTCCCTTGAACTGTATCTCCCTCCCTCCCTCCCTCCTAGCTGAAACATCGCTCTTTTCTTCGCCTCCCTAAAAACCCCCGCCCCATCTCTGCTTAGAAGATGCTTCGCCACAAAGACCACGAGGACGTAGACGACGATTACTCTGCCGCCGATTGCGTTTGATTGAGCGTAACAACATTGACGTACAGATCATTCATAGGAAAATGTTGATCTTGAAGAGATCTCGATTTTGTCCTTTTGAAATCGAGTTTTTTTTATCTTCTTTCACAATATGGATGCTCCCAATTCGTTGATTTTGGATGGTTGGCCTTCTAGTTATGCGTTTTCTTATTTAATGTTACCTATTTTAAATAGGAATAATATATTCTAGGGCATACCCAATGTAGCCTATAAATAGACCTTCGTTAATGACAATAAAATATCATCTTATATTCTCATAAATCAGTTTAAGGAGGAGGCTCTGTCAAGGACGAGTCTGCTATTGTCACTATTGGTTCCAAGGAAAGTTCTAGGGTGTCTAGACCTATAACTAGATCTTACGCGGAGGCACATAACAGAGTAGTATCTTGAAACAGATCTTCTTAATCTAATTACCCCGATTTGTTGGTCTCTAGTATCAATTCGTAATACCGCCATCTTGGTTGGGGAGGTTATTCTAATGCATCCTCAGAATATTTCTGGAGCTCACCTTAATTGAGCCCTTGAACTCTCCAATTCCTTGGTTCCTATCAAGACATAGGTAAATGTATTAATTATGAGCAAAAAATTCCGGTCCTGCTCTCAAACTTCAGCTCAGACTGTATGCCCGTTTCATTTCCCTTACATCACTGTTGTGGTTCCCGATCTTTACATCGGAAGGCGAAACCTTATCTTCACCCGATGTCCCCTCCCGAGCCCCTAGACCCCTCTCATTTCAAAGAAAGCTCATGCATTCTATCCCAATACGACCCCGTTGAGAGTGCTAGAAAATCCTGGACACTTTTTAAATCTTTGGTTTTCACTCCTGAGGTCAACAACGAGGTCATGATTCAAACATTCCAACATATTCAAGCGGAAAATAAAACATCCTATGTCTATACCATTCCTTAGGCTTTTCTATTTGTTATTCATCTTTGTAATCCATCTTCCTTGTATTGTTCCGTGAGTGTCATTTTTTCAACTTGAGAATTGACTCTCTTTTTCAATATAATCGTTTAATTGCTGATAAAAAAAATAGTTGCGCTCATGCTTAGTGGTTTTAACAATCAAGGATTGAATCTGTACCAATTGTGCTCTTTTCAGCTGAAAAAGTGACTTGCTTTTCTGGAGGTTGTATATGAAAGTGTTAACAGTAAGAAATTATTATTTTGATGTGCTCTTGATCATTATAATTTGAACAATTTCATTATTCATATTTCATAATATATGATTAAAATCCAAATTAAGCTTGTTTGACAACCTGTTGGTCACTAATTAAGATTCAATTTGAAGTGTTGGAAAGAAAATGATGAGCATAGGGGTCCAAAGGAGATGAACATAAATGATTGACCATGTATCACTATCAGCATCAAAACCAAAACCATTCTCAGTCACTTTGATCAATACAATACCTCAACTGATGTTATTTTCCTATTGTCCCTCCAATTCAGATAAGCACCTCTTCTTCAACATCTCATAGGGTACAACTTTAACTACTATCGTCAACTGCATCCATTTTCCTATTTAAGAGGCTTCAAAACCATTCTCAGTCACTTCTTCAACATCTCTTACCGGTAGAATATAACTTTAGCTATTGTGGACGCCCTAAGGTGTGCATAAAAAAATATTATTTGAAATTTATATACTTACCAAAATCTTGAAGAACATGTTAGTCTGGGTGGTGTAGTTGGTTATCACGTTAGTCTCGAACCTGGGCTCAGACATTTCTTTTTTCCCCACATTCAATCTCAAATTAGAATATCTGACTGCAAGAAATACTGTCCTTTCCAAGTTACTAGAATATCCTTGTGTTACTAAACTATAAACAACACTCTCCTACATGCCCTTGACAAAAAAGGAAATATAAAGCTTCTCCTTTCCAAGGCTCTGTTTATTCTTGACCTTCAAGGCACCATTTGTTCACAAAACCCATCTCTTGACATTCTGGATTTGCTCATGCTCTCTTGCACACCCAACTTTTGAAAGAGACTGCCGGCGGGATTGCTGATTCGTCATTCCTTTGCTCGTTGCCTGACTCCGAGGGCCTCTCCCATCTAGGCTTGCCCGCCCTGAATGACTAACAACATTGTTTCCATTTTCTTCACATTCTGTCGTCGCTGACCTCTTTGAGCGCCCTAGCTTGGGAGATCTTGCTCTTGTTGTTGGTATCTGATATTATCAGCAGTGTTAAAAACCAATTCCTTGCTGAGGAGGATTCATTTTTATCATGAAAACTTATGCAACAAGTTTTGCTGAACAAAGTGCAAGTCTACTTTACTAAACTGATGTATCATCATTTGTGTTGGGAAGACCGGGCCATGGTTCTAGGATCCTATTGGTCTATCTGCCTCGATTCACCGTGCTGACAATCATGGTTCTATGATCCTACTAGTGTTCTATCTGCCTCAATCCACTGAGTTGTAAGATTTGATAAGGTTTGTGCAACCAAACTCTGATATCACAAGTTGGAGAGACAAGACTTTCCGAGGAGCACCAAACAAAACTCATAATATATGTACTAGACACCACCCCGAATCAAAAGACTAACCTAGTAGGTCATAAGTCCAAAAAGTACATCAGCGTGCACACAATATCATATCTATCATATATGTACCAGAAGGTATTTAGGTGAAAAACACAACTTATGATGCAAACTAAAAACCAGTTTTAACCGTTGGGAGAATTCAATGACTGATTGAGATTGGATATCTCATTAATGACAGTTGTGTGATGGAAACTTGTTCATATTTCCCTGGAAAGTTGTGAATAATATTTGAGCAAGTTTTCCAACAAAGTGTAAATTACGTTTCAAGGTCCGTTGTTTGCGCCAAAGAGTGATTTTCACCAGAGCATTCCCCTATGAAGTAAGTATAGTGATGAAGTGGTTAATTACCTTCTTGAGCTCCACCTTGGGAGGGGCAGGGTCACGGTAAAAGCTTGGCAGAGGGGTTGCTTTAAAACTCAAGCTCTTCCTCAGCACCTTAATACCCGAGTCCTGGTTCTCCTGTAAGCATTCACACTTCATTGCAAACCAAACATCAAAGCAAGCATTCAAATAGAAAATAGAAAAGTTGGTGTGACACAACCTTGCATTTTTCTTCTATAACACTTTTCTCAAGTTCCTTCCTTGGCATGGTTCTTCTCCTCAATCTTCGAGAAAAACTTCCAACCAAAAACATATACATAAGTGCAGCATTTCAAATAACATATAACTAAGAATAATCTCTGTTTGAATAAGAATATAACATTTTTTATCAGCAATACCGTCGCTGTGGGGAATAGAAACAACAACCTCATGCTTATTGTACAAGGTTTATGCCACTTCACCCACATTCATTGCTCCGAATAAGAATATAACTAACCTCTTTTCTTTTCTGGGCTCTCTCTTCACATCTGAAAGTGAAGCCATAGGAGGGAAGGCTACCTGATCTTCGAGGTTTAATACGAGTTTCTGTGGGGCTTTTCTGTGGGGCTCCTAATAAACATTTAAGAAAACCAGTGCCTTTATCTAACTTAATTATATAGCAATGCATGGTGATGGGGTCTAGGGAACAACAGACATATATGGAGATGGAGTTCAAAAACATTTGTAATTTAGTTTTTTAGTTAAAAATTATTCTATAAATAATCTTAATTCTTAATTTCATGGGCAATTTCGTCATTTTTGTACAAATGCAAACATTTTGCACAAAAAATCAAAGTTCACGTCACTTTTTTGCCATGAACAAAGTATACAACACCCTCTTGCAAAAGATGATAGTTTTTACCATTTTCCCAAAAAAGATACCAGATCAATATAGCAGCAATTTTTGCAGCCAATGGAGGAAATTCCGAAATTTGTATATAAATTAATTTACGAGGCAAAACTCTCTAGCAGATAAAGCTACCCTCCCGCTCCAAAACAAGTATATTAGGGGATGATTATTAGGACAAGTTAATTGGAAGAGATTAATCTTGGCTTAAAGATGAAATCATGAAACTATCCAACTTTCCTAAAACAACAATTACCAATAATGTCTAAGGAGAATTATATTTTAAGAAAACATAGGAGTGTATGAAAAATAAATAAGGAATACTTGCCCCTTTACAGTCTGAGGGGGCGGGAGCAATAATTTCTTGGCTATAATATGAACTCTGAAAGAGACTAGTACTAGGTTGCTTTTGGAGCCATTACCTGCTTCAGTATTAATCACAATGATAGTTAAAAGACATAAACATGTTTCATACAACTGAAACTTGAGAGGCCAATCAATTAAAAGGATTCCAATACCATTGATATTCATTCAAAGTAAAATGCTTACTCTTTTTTTCACTCACCAAAACTTTTATCATTTTGAATTGAATTAGTAAACTCAAAACTACATCCAAACTTTAGGTTGGATACTTAACTCCATTTTTACCCTTAAAATAGCGAGAAGATTTGTGACCAAATCACAATATGAATCTAAAGAGATAAAAAACATTGAAAAACATATGGGGTTCTAATCATATTTTCACTTCTGTTGTAAAAAATCAGATAAATGCCTCAATATAAACTTTATCCATCAAATACAGCATAAGATTTTGATATATAGACTAATCAATCAATTTGGAAGCTTACCAGCTGAAGGGAACAAGGAAGTTCTCTGCAATGAGTCAACTAATCAACCAGACATGCATGGTGCAACATCACCCTTTGCAGGACATGACGCTTTCTCGCAATGATTGAATCGACTTGTGTCTCTCGCTATGATTCCATTGCCAACAACCATGGATATGCAGGTAAAGGCACAATGACAATCTCCACAGATTCGCAAGTCCTAGGTGATATTAGAATCCATAGGGCAAGAGCTAACTTTTCACCGTGTTCATAAATAAGACCACATTACTCCTCGTCGCCATCGTCGTGGAGAGCAAAACTCGTGTCTGGAACATATCCAAGTTCCTTGCTCCGTTGAATCAGTTCAGAAAGAACCTCATAAATCTGCGGGGATAGTGGATGATTCCTGTCTCCTGCAAAGAACAATGTGGTGCCCTTCTTCTCTTGAACCCAACTACAACCAGGTCTCTTCCTGATTCCGGTATGTTTCATCGAGAATCTTATCCTGGCAACATCTTTCCAACGACTGGCGTTAGCGTAAATGTTTGAAAGTAGAGTGCGGGACCCGTCATTATCTGAATCCAGTTCATACAATCTCTTCACAGCATACTCCCCCAGTTCAATATTTCCATAGATTCTGCAACCACTCAGCAATGCTACCCAGATTGTGGGAGATGGTTCCATAGGCATGTCTTTGATGAGTTTCAAGGCTTCGTCTAATCGGCCAGCTCGACCCAGGAGGTCAACCATGCAAGCATAGTGTTCGACCCCGGGCACAATCCCAAACTTAACATTCATGTTATTGAAGTAATGGATTCCTCGATCAACCATTCCCGAATGGCTACAAGCATAGAGCACAGCTAGAAAGGTTATGCTGTCAACAGCCATTCCCGCTCTCCACATATCATCGAAAACATGGAGAGCTTCTTCACCTCGGCCATGCATGGCGTAACCTGAAATTAGGGTAGTCCAAGAAACAGTGTTTTTCTGCTGCATGCCACTAAAAACAACACGAGCAGTGTCGATATCTCCAGATTTAGAATACATATCCACGAGACAGTTGGCTACAACCATGGGCATCGTGTCATATTGACTGCGTAGTACATAAGCATGAATTTCTCTACCTGTATGCAGTGCACTGAGGCGAGCACAAGCTACCAGAGCACAGGTTATAGTAATGGCATTAGGCACTAAAACCCGGTTTTGTTTCAACATTTGGGAAAAAAGTTCCAAGGCATCACTTGCCTCCCCGTGTTGGGCATGCCCACAAATCATAACAGTCCATGTCCCAACATCCCTGTTTTTTGGCTCTATTGAATCAAACAATGAACGAGCAACTTCAGATCTTTTACATTTAGCATACATATCTATCAAGCCATTTAAAACCATCAATTCACTCCCCAGATCATTGCCTCTGAAATTCAAAAATAATTTCATTGCATAGCAATGAATCTCCTTTCCATTATGAAAAGCCCCTGCTGAAGCGCACCCAGATAGAAGGGAGACGAGGGTGACAAGATTTGGCTCTGACCCAGAAAACAGCATTTGACGAAAGACATCTATGGCCTTATAGCCACGTCCAAACTGAGCATACCCTGCAATCACTGCAGTCCACGTCACAACATCCGGCACAATCTCCTCCTCTCTCATCTTCTCAAAAATCCCGATAGCCTCCTCAAATTTGCCCATACGGGAGTAACCGGTAACCATAGTATTCCAAGAAACCACATCTTTAACCTTCATGCAATCAAAAACTCTGTTTGCTTCATCCATTTTCCCACACTTAGCATACATGTCAACCACAGCGTTACCCACAAACACATTCTCCAAGAGCCCACATCGAACCCCGTAACAATGGATCTCCTTACCCCAAAACCACGCACCAAGAGAAGCACAAGCAGGAAGCACATTCACAAGGCTAGCAGTATCTGGCCGAACTTTGATGTCATCGGTCAACCTACCAAACAGTACTAACGCTTTCGTTGGAAAACCAGCACGAACATATGAGGAAATAATTGAATTCCACGAGACAACATCGCCTATCCCTCTCTCATACACCTCCTCAAACATTCTCCTAGCATCATCCAACACTCCACAACGCCCATACATTGCAACCACAGCATTACAAGCAAACACATTTACTTCAAAACCCTTCTTGCACACAACAGCATGGATCGAAGCGCCTGCATGGAATGACCTGAGCTCACCGCAGGCTTTAAGTACTAAAGGGAAGGTGTAGTGGTCAGGCCTCCACCCAAGCCTTTGCATATGCCTGTAAAGTTTGAGCACGTCATCATGCAAACCACGATGTACAAAATGCCTTATCAGGGCATTCCACTTATGCACTGCGTAATCAGATGGAAGGAGACGTTCGAGGATAGAAACAGCATATACGGGGGCCTCATTGATGATGTAGGTGTCAACGAGGCCGGGGTTGAATTGGAGAAGGCCTTGGACTAAGATTTGCTGATGAAGGAGCTTGGAATGCTTGAAGGAATTGCAGTCTTTAAGATGGGTGGTTGTGATAAGAGGACTAGTAGAGAAAAAGGAGTTGAAGGGACTCTTTAGAAGAAGTGATTGCTTCAGTTTCGGTTTCAGATGATGCAAACACATTGTGATGGGTCGAGGTGGAGGGATATACGAAGCAACATACTATGAATTTGACAAAACATCAGCAATGTGGTAACCAGACCCACCCAACACAACCAAACTTAACCTAGAGTCTCTTATCCTATCCAGATTCAACAAGAAAGCATATGCAATGATAAATTGATCACATCCCGCAAAATATGCCTCTGATCTCACACGTTCAGTTTATGGTTATGTGCTTCAATGAAAAAACCTGCATGGACTCGTAAATGGCAAGTAAATCAGTCAAATAGATTGTTAGAATAGTAAAAGGGCATCACAGTAACAAAAAAGAAGAATATATTGCTACTCAAACAATTGAAACTTCATACAGTGCATAAATTGTAATTCAAACGACTTCAAGAAACACCTTCAACAAGGGAATTGCCAGAAATCTGTCATAAATTTCTTTCCAAGTGATCTTTTGTCTCTCTCCTTAACACTAAAAGTGATTTCAGCATAGTTTTAACAAAGATGTTTATGTACAATTTACAAAACTAGCTTCTTTAAAAAAACTAAATATTGATCCCTACCAAACAACCACCCACCCTCACTAACACAACCATTCTAATCAATTGAGTACCCACTTAAAACAGCCAGAATAGCATCAAAATTTCTTATAATTAAATTCCAATCCCCAATTAGCAAATGAACCATAGAAAACCCACAAAAAAAATCCTTAATCTTAGTTTTAACATCAAAATATACATGGCTGGATTGAAAAGTTTGAATACCGGTTCATACAAATTGAAGTTTGAGGAAGAACCTCCGTTTCAGAACGAAAATGAAGCAGCAGCGAGCTGTGAAGGTGAAGGACGGCGTGATTCGGAGACTAGACTCCAACTCCGATTCCGATTCCGATACGAGTAAAAACCGACACAGACTGAACTGAAGAAGAAACGTAATGGAAGGTTTTGACAAGGTTTAGTCAAAACGCACCGTTTCATCACCCTCTCTTTAAAATTAAGCTTTTTTTGGAAAATCGCAAAAAAGTACCTTATTCAGTTATTGTATAAAAAGAAAATGACACGTTCTTACACCTAATTACAGTGAAGTGACACTTAAATCCTAACTATTTTTCTTTCTTTTTTTAGTATTTTGACAATTTTTTTGTGACAACATATCTCTAAAATGCCTAAAATACTTAAACTACCATGGTTTAAGAAATCATAAATTGAATTGGTTCAACTTTATTTATATTGAAGATGCAATTACAATTATGCCCCCAAATCTAAAATTAAATTTGAACCATTTCAAATTTGGTTTCGTAAATCAAATTGGACCAGTTATATTCTGATTTTTTAAATCAAGAGTATTTTAGTCATTTTAGTATAGATTGTCACACAAAAATTGTCAGTGTTATTTCGCTATAGTTAGGTATAACAAAGTGTCATTATCCCTAACATTTTTACAAAAACAGTGTCATGTTGTTTGTTAATTGTCGTTGCTTACATATTTACGATAAATGCATATTTTTTTTTTATAAAAATGCAGAAATTCTCAAAAAAATTAAGAATTAATTTTATTTTTATTTTTATCTCCTAACTAAATTTTGTATAGCTAGATTTTGTAGTTAAGTTATTTTATAAATTCAGTTATAAAAGTATTGATTTTAGGGGCAATTTTATCATTTTTAAAAAATACACACATTTTGCAAAAAAAACATAAACAACAATGCATTATTTTGCAATTAACAAACAACCAATCACATTTTTACATAAGTGTTTAGTGTTATATAATAGGGTGTCTTTTTGCAATTTTCTTTTTTTTGTCCCAGCCACTGGGCAGAATAATCAACATATCATACTTACTGTTAATTCTTTGACTGTTATATTTTATGAAATAAAATTACGTATTCATTGAAATATGTAAGAGCAGTCCCAAATCAGGCTACAAGTTATATTTTTAATTTAGTTGAGCCATTATTAGCTGTTGGTTAAAAAGAATTATTTTGGATGTCTAACACAAAATCACTCTCAACTTTAATTGCAATGTAACTAATTTATGCGAAATGACTTGGGTTTCAATATAACATTTAAAAGTATAAAAGACTTGTAGTATTTTTCTTCTGGATGGAATGTCTACTATTATTTATTAAAATTAAACTTTGATTACTCAAAATACACAAAACATTATGGACACAACAATAACATCAAATTATTGCAAGACCCTAATTAAATATTCACAACCACTCAAAACTCTTGATCAAATACGGTGTAAATAAAATTTTGGATTAAAAAAGTTTCAAGATAAATAATCTTCGATCGAATATGATAAAGTACTTAAATATACATTTTCAGATTTGCTATTTTCTTTATAAATAACAATTGGCAAAATTAGAATTCATGACAGAAATCGAAATTACATCATTCAAAGGCATGGCTTCCAATTACAGTTCAAGTACAATAGTATTCTTCAAATAAATAGTTCTGTTGCACCAGAATCATTATTCTCAACCAAAAGTCAGTAACTACTGAATAAGTTCAAAACAAATAGCACTATCAAATAAACAAAAAGAACCCTCTGTTTCTCAGTTAATGAAGAACAATTCAGTCACATGGTTGAAACAGTAAAACGGTAAATTACCAGAAATAAATAACAAAATCGAAGACCACTTCCCTTATTTGCCAAAGCACATGTGACCACTAGGAAAAATCAATTTACTGGAACCGACACATGGAGACTCATCTTCAGTTTTTCCGCTTTACAGTATAATGAAATCAGGTAAGATCATAGCGCTCACATGAAATCATAGTCATCCAAGGCATCGTAGCCACCATTAACAGCAATGTCATCATCGGGCTTATCAACCAGAAGCTGTTTCTTCTTTAACCCTGGAAAATAACAGAAATTTTAGTCACGAAAACAATCTTTTAAGAGAATTATCCGATGGTCATTGTTGAATTTCAACTGCAATCAATGTTTGGTAATTGATACCGAAGGCTAAAAACCAATTGATTGTATAAGCATACTGTAATGAGTGAGTAATCAACGTGTGAATCTTTTAGCCTAAAGAGTGAAACGTGTCTGGTACTCGTATCATACCTGCTTTCTTTTTACCAGCATTAGCTTCTTTCTCTGCTTTGATTTTCTCGTTTGCAATTGCGGTGATTGAAGAGGCAACTTCTTTTGCATCAGCTCCTTTTAGACTTGTCATTGACAGCCTCATTACTGCCTTTAGCATTCCTAAGTAATGGAAGCTTTTCTGCATTGACAGTATCCCCAAACTCAAATTCTAATTCATATAACCCATAATTAAAAGGAAATGGCATTTTGTTCATGCAAGCCTCGTATACCTCGTAAGGGCGAAGTTTATGAGAAATGAGCTCTGCGTACTCCAAGAAGTCACTTTCAGATTTAGGAATAAAACTGTCCAGTGACCTTCCATCATCTCTCTTGCCAAACAGTTCCGTGGTGGACTGATAATCAGCTTCTTCAACAAGCCTGTGGAGATGTGTGTGAGCTCACTAGTTGTAACTTCTCAGTACCCATTCATCGCAATAGTAATTCAGTGGCTTTAATAAGTTTATTTCAGGCGTGAATTAAATATCTAGAACCGAGATTTTAAAACTAGTGTAGTTATCCTCCCCTTGTTTTGAGGTAAATGAACAAAGCTAATGAAGAAATTGGTTTATCATTTGCCTTGTGCCAGCTAAAAAATTCATAGTTTTTAGACTAAAATTTAATAGCAAGTTTACATACCATCTTAGATGCCTAAATCACCTCGATATTAATACAATTAAGTCCATTGTAAATCTAGATGACATGTTACTGGAGCGAATGGTCTCTCTTAATCAGAACTTACCAACTCACCAGGTACCGCATAAGAGAGACCACACATATTTTCAATGTACAAAAGCATCATAACAATTTTGCTCATCCATCCTTCAGGAGCCATTTCCAGTTTAATCATTACACATGAATCCATGAACTGAAGATCCCATCACACTAATAGGGACCCCTGTATCCACGACTGTACAAACTATCCCAGTTTAATGATAAGCACATAATAAGAAATGTCACCTTTGCTGGCGGAGTTTCTCAGCTGCAGGATCTAGTGGCACTTCAGTGACTGCTTCAACTTTTTTGGTCTTCTTTTCAGTGACTTTGGGCTTTGCAGGAACCTTTTCAGCAGGTGGCTCAGGTGCCTGATATATATCAATTAACCCAACAAAAATGCACGGGTAAATATATCTCAGGGAAGGAAGAAACAAGTAAAATATAGCTTAAAGGTTAATAGAGGACATGGAAGCATGAAGTCAAGGACTGAACTTTATATCATGCTACAAATAAGCAGGCCCTCCAAATTGTACAGAGCAAGGACACTAAGGCTTATATGAAGCATTTCACCATCACCTATTCACCTGCTATATGGGTTATTGGACCTGAAGTTTAAAAACCACTCCATAATTTAAAGATGAAACTCAACTACTAATCCCATAATACATTAAACTAGAGGAACTGCTGTATAATACACATTCTTCATTCGGACACTTCTGTAAAGATAATACGCGAAGGATACGAAAATATTCGAAATAGAGAATAAACCTTGTTTCCAACATCTATCAGTCAATAGACTAAGGATTTCTCTTGATTAAGTACTTCCGTCAAAACAGTTTTTAGCCAGAAAATATAAGTAGAGTACAAAACCAAATATGAAACTGAGAGATTCGGCACTTTATTTGAAAAATTGCAACCAACAGCTGAAACTCTATTATCTAACCAACAGTCACTGAGAATACTGAACAAGCACGCATATAGAAAGCATACATGCAGATCATTATACATGTAGGAGATGCTTACTTAACCCAAACACTTGAACACGTAAATGAGGTACCAAGAATCTCAAGTTCATTGATAATGCTGGAAACTGACTTCTTATGAATGCCAATCTAGCATGTAATACAATGGCATAGACCATTACCCTATATTATAGATAGTGATGCAAGCCAATGCATGCATCATGCACGTGGGCTAATACGCGCATGTAATAGCAAATTCTGCCAATTATACGTTGTTCAACTGGTAACTCATTCTACACCCCTAAATGAATGCATGTGAAACAATGGCAAGAAAATGAGTTGTGAAACAAGAGCACAATACAGGAGTAGGTTCATCATCATCTTCCCAAGACTCTTTTACATCATTATCATCTGCATCTTCATCGTCCCAAGCACCTTTCGGTAGTACTTTCTTCACAAGAGGCGGAGCTGGTTCATCCTCTGCAACAATAGAATATCGCATCTAGTAAATCACGGGAGACTCCATACACAAAAATACACAATATACAAAGAATTTTCACTAAATGGTAACGGTAACAGAAGAAACATCAAAAGGTGATCATTTATACAATAAAATGAAAAATAACATCAATTTTATCCACAAATAGGTCCAATATTGGAACCCGAAAATAAATGCCCTCTAGACAACTGCTAGCATGAAGTATAAAGAGTAAGATTAAGATATTCATTATCAAAGAAACTATATAAAAGAAACTCCTATTGTAATTCATTAGCAAAGACATTCATCAATAATACTATTATATATTAGAAATTCTACCCGTATTTGCAAATAATTCACGATGTTATTAAAAACCCAGCTTCCACATTCCATTTCATCCCATATTGTTATTCCAAAAAAATCATGTTTGAAGTATAGAATAGATTACTTTGGCTAGAACATCACGATTCTATAAACTTATGATCCAGTCTTATAACACGCAACAAAAAATTCACAACAACAACAACAACAACAACAAAAAACTAAAAACCATCCAATTAACTCACAAGAAAAATGTAACAGCTCAAATTCAAACACAAAATGAACATATGATAATCTACGACGGAGGAAATGAAATTATTACCCCAATCATCCATCTATATCAATTCAGTATCACTCTCTTAACTTAAAACACCTGCGCAAGAAATCAATACCTCAACATTCACAAATCACAAAGCTATACAAACAAAAGAACAGCATCATATACATACAGTTTCAAAAAAATGTAAAAACTGGGAATTTGAATTCTATACCTACCTATTGCACTGCATTTGCTTCGAAATTTGAATTCTAAATCCGAACAATGATGTGAAAAATTCTAAATTACGAGAAAAACAACGATGATGCATACCGTTTCTCAGTCGAATAGGATTGAAACGGAAAATATGAACGCGGAATTGAAAATTGATGAACAAATCTGTTGTGTGACTGTGAGAGGAGAGAGAGAGTGAGGAGGAGAGAGAGAGGTTCACAAGAACAATGCACAGAAGAGCAAATGCGAAAGGAGTGTTCTAGAGACTGTCACTCCTTTTAGGGCAAATCGGGCAATTTTTTCCCCTACTCACTATTTTACATTACCGTTTTTATGTTTTAAATGCATATCTCTTTCACAAAAAAATATTTAAATGCAGTTTTTAGGGTAATGTAAATGCAGTTAAAACACATGGTTACAGATTATTATTGTTTCTTTCTGAAATAAATCTAAATATATTTAACATAGTTGAAAAGAATAAATTTAACTAGGTATTTGCACGTAACTACATTATATGTTTTTATTTTATCAGCTTACAAAAGAATTTGGAATCGACGGATGCACGAAATACCCACACCGAACGAAACGAGAGAAACCCAAAAGAATTCAGGTTCTGGTTTTTAAGTGGGTTCGAGTCGACTTCCATCCGGTCCGATTTCGACCCACACCCATACCATTTCTCTTTTTTTAAAAATTATATATTATACATTAAAAAATTGTATAAATGATTAAAATTTTAATTTATGTATTATATTATATAACCCCCTATCCGGCGGGTTTTGAGTAGGTCGAGCACTCGTTCGAAGTCAGTGGGTGTGGATTTGACCAAACGCGACCCTTGTGATTCCTATGAACAATCCATATTTTTACACATGACACAATGAACTCTCGAGCTTCCGAAATTTTCTTTCTCCTTGTTAATTCCTGTTTTATAAGTTGATCATGAATGAAGCAGTCCATATGAACGATACAAAACTATAAATTTTAGATGAGTTAACAATATAAAAAAAGTTAAGTATGCTCACGTACAAAATGAGTTTGACCGGGTGTACTTGAATACAATTATCTCTTAAATAAATGAAAATTTCATATCAATCTGGTTGCGTACATAACAAAACTTAAATTGTAAAACACATAATTTGTTTCACATTTTTTCTATAATAACACAGCCATGAGAGTTTTTTTTTTAAATTTAATTATTTTGACAATCATATATCCTGAAATGGTATAATTTCAAAATATATTAGTTACTCCTAATTTCGATATTTTCCATGCACAAATTTAAGGTAAAAGTCTGGTATTCTCGTAAAAAAAGATATTCGGTGGTTAATTATTCGGGAAATAAAATACTGTGGTGGCATATATGAAATACTTGATAAATCCAAGGACAATACCATAATTAGCCAGAAATTTCTTGCTGTCGGACGATCAACACACTATCGCTTGTTGAGCAAAGCTCCTTGTTCAGGTCTGTGTGTGTGTTGTGAGAGAGAGTTTCACATTTTCTACATAAAAGGAGAAAAAGAGACTCGCTACCAACCAAACCAACCCGCTCTCTCTCCAGTTCATGCAAAAGCTCCTCTGCTAGGGTTTGTGTTCGCTGTTCTCGTTCTCGTCGTCAATGTCTTTTCAGGGGAAGAAGCTCATCAACAATCCCGATGGTCTGCATTTTCTCCTCCCCTAAATCTCTGCTTTTTTCGTTTGCCGTTTACTTGATCTTGCTGTTTGTTCCTTCAATTTCGAGAATTTCATGTACGATTGTGAGTATGGTTTTATGGAATTTGCGTCATCGATTTTAGTGGTCGAGGTGAAGATGAGAGTCAATTGGATTTTTCTGCTGGAAATCACTGGCAATCGCATCTGAATTTTAGTCTATTTATTTAAAATAGCCAATAATATGAATGCGATAATGTATTTTCAGTGAAATTCATGGCTTGTTTGGTTGCCGAGCAAGTGGCAGAGTAGTATGGGTAGTAAAATGATACGATGTTTGTTTTAAAAATTAGTTGAATTACTTCTGAATACATTTCTTAGGCTTGATGAAGTTGAGTGGAGGTCTCAATCTTACATCAGTTGATGATTATTTCTTACCTGAGTTTATACTTCAGTCTTAAATTCGAGTGCTGATGAGCAGAAAGTTGATCATAAATCTAATTTGAATGGAACTCATGATTTGGTTTGGTATGGCTATGGATGTGTTGGAGAAGAAAAGAAATAAATTGCCTAGTTGATATACCAATGAATTGTCAGTGAAGGTATTCACGGCTTGTTTGGTTGTGGAGAAAGCAGTATGGGTAGTAAAATGATTTGATGTTTGTGCTAGAAATAGTTGAAGTTACTTATCACTACATTTCCTAGGTTTGATGAAGGTGGAGGTCTAAGTCTTACATCAGTTGATGGTTTTTTACTTGAGTTTATACACCAGTCTTAAATTCGAGTGCTGATGAGCAGCAAGGTTGATCATAAATCTAATTTGAATGGAACTCATGATTTGGTTTGGTATGGCTCTGGATGTGTTGAAGAAGAAAAGAAATAAATTGCCTAGTTGATATAACTATGAGTTTTGTAGGCGTGGAAATGAATTTGACTAAGCACATTTCCATCAACGAGATGTGTGCACTTCACTTTGTTTTTATGTAACTTCCGTGAATACAAAATATATAGAGTTAAAGTGGCATTGTTACTTTTATTGCAGATGTGGTGACTGAGTTTATTGAAGGTCTTGTGGAAACTTATCCGGGATTGCAATACTTGGATGGTTTTCCTGAGGTAAACTTCTATTTTCCACACAATGGAATTCTGCTCTAGGTGCATCATAACGTAGGAAAAGAATTGGTTCTGAAAATTGCCTTATGGAACACAGGTGAAGGTTGTGTTACGTGCTGATGTATCAAGTGCAACATATGACAAAGTTGCAGTTATATCAGGTTTGAGACAGTACTTTTCAAATATGTTTGCAGTTAAATCAGGTTTGAGATAGTATTTTCAAACTGTATAATTTTTCTCATAATTTTGTATGTTTAGGACAGGACATCGTGTAATGCCTGGTTTTGATTTATGTTTTCATTGTTTCAAGTACACTAAGAGTACTGATGGAGTTTCTCATTCGCAATCAACATGTAGATTTACCATACACGTACTTGTGCACATAACTACCATGACTATATTGATTTGTGAACTAATAGAAGGAATTGATAAATAATATGTGAATTGGAGTTCACTTATACTACTACTAGAAACAAAACTTATTGTTACAAGAAAAAGTACTCTGCCTATGGCATTAAAGGCTTCCTTTATTCTTATTTCATTGTCTCCTTTCTATCCGGCATTTGCTTTGTTTGGTTGGAGATCTACCTTGTTAGAGGTGCTGTGTGATGACTTATTTAATTTATTGAATAAGAAAAAGAAAGCAGATGGCCAAGCATTAAAATTTATGGTAGTTATTTCAGATGCATTGAGAAAAGGTATTAGACATGAAATCAATGGAGATCCTCTTTAGGTTGGTGAATGGGTTCCCTGTTTTCCGGTCCATATCTGATTTGCCATTTTGAACCTGATTTGTAATAACTTCCCATTACCTTATTTCTGTAGTTCACATTTCTAAATGTGGTTCTATTACTGGATTTTTAGTTACTGAAGTGATCCCAAGGCTTTTGCTTTTGTTTCTGATACACTGAAAATTACTCCTTATGTTTATAATGGCTTGTAGTATCATGCATTTAAACCGTATCACTTGGCAACCCTTATATAAGTTGAAAATTTATATAATAATATGATTAAGACTTAATAAGGTAGGATATTTCATAATTTCTTAATGCAGGAGGTGGAAGTGGGCATGAGCCTGCTCATGCTGGATTTGTGGGGGAAGGGATGCTGACAGCGGCTATTTGCGGAGATATTTTTGCTTCTCCGCAAGTTGATTCAATTTTGGCTGTATGATTTCTCGTTATTTGTTTGTATTGTAGGAAGACTCGTGTAGTTAGAGTCATTCTTCTGTTACACAACCACGCATCTTACTTATAACATGTTTCATATTTAGGGCATCCGAACTGTGACTGGTCCAATGGGATGCCTCTTGATTGTTAAGGTATATATCCCTGACCTATATAATTGATATATTTTATTTTTACTATGTTGTACTTCACCTTTTTAGGTGTCTGGTGCATGTGGCTATGCTTAACTGACACTATTTTAGAATGACATTCTACTAAACATAAAAGGTTGTGGACATGTGTTAAAATTGGAACAGTTTTTGTGGGTGTGATTATAACATAAAATGTGACTTGGATTTATTGGCTCATGACAACAGAATTATACTGGAGATCGTTTAAATTTTGGCTTGGCTGCTGAGCAAGCAAAATCAGAAGGTTACAAAGTAGAGGTAGTTGATGTTTTCTTTTTTCCCATTATATTATCTAATACATTATCAAAGACAGATAATGATAGTAATAAAACTTGTTTTGTACCTTGTAGACCGTAATTGTTGGAGATGATTGTGCATTGCCTCCACCTCGAGGCATAGTTGGACGTAGAGGTTTGGCAGGGACCATACTTGTTCACAAGGTTCTCTTTCGATTCTTCACTTGCTCCTTTCACACAGAAATTGGGTGGTTGCGAATACATTGCATACTCTTCTTCATTTCTACAATAAATTTTACATACTATTCAGTGTTTAATTAAACTATTAGAAATTTACTAACTCAATCAAAGTTATCGTTTGTCAAGTATTCTTACTGTCCAATAAAAGTTGTTTTACTCTTGTAACTTGATTGGACCTAATTATTGTGAAAAGGGCAATTAATTTAGGGTTACTATATTGAGATGGATAGGAAGATCGATTATGTTGCCCGATCCAGTTTAGAAACAATGAAGTTTAGAAACAATGAAGCAGTATTACATCGTTGGTTCATGATTAATGCTAATATTTTTCAGTCTCTCTCTGCTGACTTTTTTGCTTTTGATGAAAGCACATATTGAAAATTGAACACAAATGTTCTATTTATTTCACCATTCTCTTCTAGTGATATAATCCCTGTTTGTAAGACAGGTTGCTGGAGCTGCTGCCGCTGCTGGCCTTTCACTGGCTGATGTTGCAGCAGAAGCACAACGTGCATCTGAAATGGTTGGGACAATGGGTGTTGCACTATCGGTTTGCACCCTTCCAGGTCAGGTTACATCAGATCGTCTGGGATCAGGAAAGATGGAACTTGGTCTTGGAATTGTAAGTTTATGTACCCATATGTGTCTTACGTGCTTTGATTTTTTGTTCACTTCGGGGTTTCCAAAATTATTTGACTGAATATGTAATTCTTTCAGCATGGGGAACCTGGTGCTGCTGTAGCTGACCTTCAACCTGTGGATGTAGTAGTTTCTCATGTCCTTAACCAGATATTATCACCGGTATGTTGTAACTGCCTATTATTATCGGATTACAAATAAATTAAAGAAAATTCTTAGCATGGCCGATACTAATACCAGTTTACACTTTAGAGTTAATACTTTTTATTTGTTTGGAGTCATCATTATAAATCTTTGACATGTTTAGTAGTTATCACTCTTTGTTAGTTCCATTATATTCTTTCTAACTTACAGTTAAACCCAGCATTTTCTTTTTGAATACTGTAGGAAAATAATTATGTGCCAATTACACGAGGTAGTAGAGTGGTTCTCATGATTAATGGGTAAGTCCCATGGAATTGACGTTTTATGTATTACATGGAATCAAAATGTGCTCAATATGCTCTAATTTCTAACCGTAACATTAAATTTACTGGATTTGGCTTTCTTCTTCTTTATGTGCTGGACTTTAAATTAGCATTTTGTACGAGAACTAGAAATTTAATTGGCTGTCATGCATATACTTTGAGGTGAACTTAAGGAATCTAGTCCAAACACAGGTTAGGTGCCACCCCTGCGATGGAACTAATGATTGCATCAGGAAAGGCTGTCCCTAAGTTGCAACTGGAACATGGGCTTGCTGTTGATAGAGTTTACACGGGGTCATTTATGACTTCCCTGGATATGGCAGGTTTGTAATCTGGCAAGAGACTCCCATTTAATCAATGGTATAAGAATTCTCACATTTGTGTTTCTGCTAGGATTTTCAATTACAATCATGAAGGCAGATCAAACAATTTTGCAATATTTGGATGCGGCAACCAAAGCTTCCTACTGGCCTGTTGGTGTTGCTGGTCTGTAATATTTCTTTGAATATGATTTCTCTGTGCTCTTTACTTGAATTCTGGCTATTGGATTGTATCTTCAAAAGCTTCCTTGGTGGCACTGGCATCGCGGACTCTCAGTCTGTTTCCTCTCATGCCATTAAATACTCCATCTATTCTGCAACATAATGTGGATTATAGATTTTATTTTCACTGATCTAAAGATTCATCTTCACTTACAGGTAATCACCCCCCTGCCAAGATTCCCGTTCCCTTGCCACCATCACGTTTGATGAAGAGTGATGAGGTACATTTCTTAGATTCATTGGTTGCTGTAAAAAAACTATGCTTTTTGGAGTTATGTTGAAATTGTTTGAGGTGGTGATAACGTATCACACACTTATGCACCATTTGATGCTATGAATCCATATTAGTTGTCAAATGCATTTAGTTTTTTTTTTTCATCGGCAAGTTGTCAAATGCATGTAGTTGATTGGAAAATATCATGTTGTTCATCAAGGGCTAGACTTCAAGATAAAGGTATTGCGATATTTTACATTCACATGTCTACGTAAATTTTAATTTCATTTTCGTTCTGTCTTTGGCAACTTGAGCCTCACATATAGGCCTGGACATTGAAGGAATGACTGTAATTTAATTGGGAGAAACTAACATGAATAGGGATAGGCTTAAGTTAAACATGGAAACTAGTAAGAAATGGCACGATAAGTTGAGAGTGAATGACGTAAATGAAGGAGATATCATTAGATAGGATGGAGTGGAGAGAAGAATAAGAGCAGTATATCCAAGTAGTTTTCTTAAAAAAAATTTGATAAGCTGAACTGAGGGATTTATTGCACAAAAAAGAGTACAATGGAGAAGAAAAATGCAAAGAAAATTGAAGTCCTAAAACTACCCAGAATATACACAAAGCCAATCATCCCAAAAAAGACCCAACCATATAAACCCAAAACCAAAGTCGGCCAATTAATGTAAGAGAGAGCCTCATATCAGAGATGATGAAGGAACGTCCGTGGGGACTGCTGCAGCGGCTATGAGTTCCTCACCCGGAGGGTGATGAATCTTGCCTCTGTCCAGACACTGAATGAGGTGGAATGAAAGACCCAAGTGCTTGATCTTGAGGAATGTGACCGCTGGGGATGCCCTGGCACCATCAAAGATAAGGGCGTTCCGAGCCTATCAAATATGCAGATGGAGATGCTGAATAGAGGAAATCATAGCTTACTATATCTCCTGATTGGGATCATATGTACTGATTGTATTAAGGGACAAAGATAGACAGATACATGTATTCCTCTAGTCTCGAGAAAGCAGTGAGTTGGGATGGCTTTGTGGATTGCAAGCCATGCAAAACACTGTATTTTCGTGGTTACCTTGCATCCCCACAAAGCCGATGTCCACGGTGCACTCCCATCTAGTTCGTCCTCGAGCAACAAGTAAGCTTTACGGGCCGAGAACCCCTCAGTATCCCTAGACCATGTTAGGGAATCAAAGATGGACAGAACGCCCTTATTTTTCTTAAATGGTTCATATATTTGACCCAACGCTATTTGTAAAAAAGGCTTGGCTGCCTTTGTTACCAAAGAGATGAATCCAATAATCTTCTGATACAATGAACAATGTGCTCATCTATATGGATTCAATGGAATAAGGGAATTTGCAAGACTTATTGTGGTGCATGGTTGTAACATCATTTGGTATTCTAATCCCCAATACAGATTCATTAATAAGGAAAAGTTATAATATTTTCCCCAAACTGGAAATGGTGATTGGCTAAATGTATTAGGACATCCTTCTGCTCAAAGCCATTATATAAGTTTTTAAGGACAACCTGTTTACTACGTGTGTGTGTGTGTGAAGTTCTTTTTCTTCCAGAGTTTTTTGTGATACGTCACCACCTGACCAGTACTGACTGATGATGTATGTCTTTGTCTAGTCACTGAGTCGGCCACTTCAGCTGAATCAACAAGGCCACATTCTTGAAGTAGCTATTGAAGCAGCAACAAATGCTGTTATCAATCTTAGGGACAATTTGAATGAATGGGACAGCAAAGTAGGCGATGGTGATTGTGGGTCAACGGTGAGTTTCCTCAAAATCTCCATTTCTGCATCTCATCTATTGCAATGTCTGATGTTTTTTTTTTGATTGGCATTGCAATGTCTGGTGTATTTTCGTTGTAGATGTATCGAGGTGCAACAGCAATTCTTGAGGACATGAAAAAGCAGTAAGTTGGTGGATTCATTGTATCACATATTCTTTTCTCTGCTTTCAATAACAAAACTAATAAAATGGAAATTGTGAGGACCAAAACTCTGAGCTTTATCCTGGTCCATTGGTTGTATTTAATGCTGATGTACTTGCTACATTTGTCTGTCTGCCTAGCTCAAGTTGTTGGAAATTAAGGCCTTATTGAGTTGCTGCATTTATACAAGTTTGTAGGGTTATCCTTGAGCTCTTGAACCGTAGTGTTTTGAATTATGTTTGATGTGTATTGAACTATGATTCTATGAACAAGCAATGTTTCTTACTTTACTGCATGGTGAATATTCTATTCCGAATGCCTTTTCATTTTATGTTGTAAAATAGGTTCAATAGTGGTGATGTTTTTAATAATAACTCAGTACATTTGAGTATCGGACTTCTTGTTTGTGGCTTTTCCAAGAGTTGTACTATTATAATAGCAATTAAAGCATTGTTATCTAGTGCATGGTTTTGAATTCCAAATCTATCTTTATTGGCAGACTTGTCTTACTTACCTCTTCTTGCAGTTATCCTCTGAATGATGCTACCGAAACAGTTAATGAAATTGGATCATCTATCAGAAGAGTCATGGGAGGGACAAGTGGGATCTTGTAATTAATTCCATCTCCAATCTTTAGTGTTTTCTTGATCTAGCGTTGTTATTCACGTCTGCTGCTCACTAATATGGTGTCTATTTATAAGCAGATACAATATATTCTGTAAGGCAGCATATGCACAACTGAAAGTGAATTCAAAGCCGTCAGTTGTCACCGCAAAACAATGTAAGACGATGCTATTATTCAATTTGATTACATTCACACCTCATCACATTGACCTAACGATTCTTCTAATATAGGGGCCGAAGCTCTAGAAGCTGCCATTGCTGCAGTTAGTAAATATGGAGGTGCTAGTGCTGGTTATTGCACATTGTTGGATGCTCTTATTCCAGCATCAACTGTACTTCAGGAGGTGTTCAACAAATATTGACTTGTTGCCTTTTTTCTTAGTACGGCATCACTTTTTTGGTACTAATATATATCTATTTTCGCAGAGGTTAAAAGCCGGGTGTGACCCTATCTCTGCTTTCATCGTCTCTTCTGAAGCGGCATTGGCTGGAGCAGAGTCAACCAAACAAATGCAGGCACAGGTGACATGCTAAGCAAATATTTATGCGTCATAGTAGGAAGCATTTTAACACATCAAAGGCACACAAACAATACCATAAATACAGTAAGCTTGAGCTTGGCCCAGTGGTTGGCCCTGCTCGCTCCCTGGCCTAAGGCCAGGGTTCGAGGCTCAACTTGTATTTGGGTGGGGTGGGTTATGAGGGTAGTTTAGGGAAAGTGTTGTACTGTTCAGAAAAAACCCATGAATACATACTATGTTTAAACAATTGGACATAAAGAGGAAAACTCATAAGCTAGTGCTAAGTCTCGAGTGTTTATAGATGTGTCCCAAGAGTACCTTCTATGGTAAAATGCTTGCTGAAAGTCACTTAAATGTAAGTATTCTCCTTGTGGTATGCTTTGTGACCATCTCAAGATGCAAAACCTGGAACAATCACTTGAAGACCATTCTAGTGACTGATTGTTGGCATGCAAATCTAACACGTTTGCTTTGTTGCGCTGTACTTGCATTCAAGCAACAAAAATGATCTAGGAAATAACAAAGTAATCTATCATGACAGATTCTGCCTCTAAGATTTAGATCAGAATATCATCAGTTTGATCTCTGTTATCCATGAATTTGGTCTGTCGGTTATTTATATTTCCAGCTCATCATAATTGTTACTAGCCAATGACTGATGATCGCTCTTTGGTTTTGCGCCTAATTCACTGTTTATCTCGACCTTGACTTCTGTATGATAAGCTGTATGGCGATTTGACCTGTTGCTGTTTTTAGGCTGGGCGTTCAAGCTATGTCTCCGCGGAGATCCTTGCAACGGTTCCAGACCCGGGTGCAATGGCTGCAGCTTCATGGTACAGAGCAGCGGCTTTAGCCATCAAGGAGAAATACCAAGCTTCATGAGTTGATACACTCCTCCTGTTTGGGTCCTTTCAGTAAATTTTTGTTCGTGTTTTGACACAACTATCTAGCTGATCCAGCTTTCCGCTTATGCCTCTGCATAAAGCTGAGAGAGTGAGTTTCATCCACACATGTAGAGTTAAGAAAAGAGAACATTGAAGTCCATACAGAATAATATGCATTGAAACCCGACCATATGATTGTAGATCTGACCTTGACTTGAGTGTTGATTTTGATCATCTCTGATGGACTATGTTATGAATTGTACTGAAGTTGTAACTTGTTTGTATTGATACACATTTTCTCATGTAATGTCTTTGTCTTGTTTCTGGATTTAGTAGCAACAATGTTCTGCTTTGGCTAGAAGATAAAATCAATGAGTTTTATTTTATGTCAGAAATTTTGGAGTTGGATCTCAACTATCTATCATGTAAATCTGGGCGTAGTTAATCAAGGAACGAGATGGGTTTAGTGATTTTCGTTCCTTACCTCGTTGGATTGAGGATACAGGATTGTTGTTACCTCGTCGGATCGAGGATACTGGATTTTTGTTAGGTGAGGGCTATTTTGTTTTAAGATTATCATAGCTTCTTGATTCAAAGATGAGTTTGATCTCTCTTTAAGAATTAAGTTCGAGCTTTGGTAGGCCATTTGTTTAGGAGCAAGTGTGAGGTGAGCGATATAACTCAACACTCCCTTTTCTTGAAATAACGCATGATTCGTGCGTTCAATCATAGTATCTGACATTGAGTAATGTGTCAGTCATGCACAAATAAGAGGGCTTGACATTCGCCATCATCTAGAGTCAAGTCTGCTACCAAGTCTTGTAATATAAGAATCATTTGTGGGTTCATCAATGACGTTCTCCCTTTTGTGTGTATATCTCGTGTAATTACCAACCCCCATTATCTGTGTCGGTAATTAGTAATTCTCAACTCAACACTCCCTTTTCTTGTATATATAAATATACAATCAAAGACATTGAGATTTAAAACTTAAACATGATTTGGACCATTTTGTTCATTCAAGACTAAATAGTTTTTCAACAACACATCAATTGGATCTTCAACAAGTGAGAAAAATAAACCTGATATTCCTTTCTTTTTTTCTTGGATAAAACAGTGTTAAATTTAACTTCCATGAGATAAAAACAAAGTAATGTCAATATTTCAGTATCTCCAAAGATCATGTTTTACAACTATTGGCGATATCTCTAGTAAAGTCATCAGTACTTTCCCTTTCCCTTCCCTCTTTGTCCACCACCACCACCACCTCCTCCTCCTTTCCCCTTTTTCCCGAACTTCTTACCACCCTTCCTATCAGATTTGCTCTTCATATACGACACTCGATCAGCCTTCTTCTGCCTCTCCTTTCGAACTTGTTCCAAATCTTTAACTTCAGAACGCACGTGAGCATTGGGTAGTGAATTTTGCCTCTTGCCTCCCTTATAGTTCCTATTATTGTTACCCTGTTGATAACGGTTGTATCCTGCAACAGAACAACATCAAGTGATTTAGGAACAGATTAAATTATATTGGCATCGCAGACAACATAAATTAGAATCATAGTTGAAAGAGTGATAAGGACACATGCTAAGAGAGCATGCATATCATGATATGTAACTTTCAGAAAAAAGCCATAGGTTGTTCATTTTGAATGGACTTGGGAGGAAGAGATAACAAGTTCCTTGAGAGTTCAAGAAATTCTCGTCAGGATAGCAAGAGTAAGGTTACGCACCGCCAATGTGAACTATGGCCATTGATGTAACAGAAGAGTCTGGCCTCACATTGAGTACAAACCCTTACATGGTCAGAATAAGGCTATTTACGGAACCATGTTCCAGTAATTACAATTTCAATGCCACGATGTTCTTATTGATTTAGTTTTATTTACACTACATGGCTATTATCATCATGATAGGCTCAAAGTAACGATACAAATTGAGACGAAGAATACATTGATATATATGGCTATTCAGATAAACTAAACTGTATCCCATGAGAATCTTAAAATGGTAAATTGATAATTAAAATAAGACCAATGACGAGAATAGCCTTGAATTTCAAAGCATTACCTGCCAAACTAGTGTCTCTGCCGGCATTCCTTTCATCTCCTGTTCCTTGAGATATTGAGTTATGGGATCTTTCTTTCCACTTCTTGTATATCCCAGTTTTATTACCCTTTACCCTTGCACCACCCTTTGTCTTGATCTACATACCAGAACCAAAACAAAGTATAAGGGACACTGAGCATTTAGATATGCAATGAAAGTAAGCCAACCTAACAGATGTCATGAATGTGTATGAAACCATTCATTGATACACACCACCTATTACTATTAGCTAAGATCATTCAAGGCGATAAGATGATATTTTTGGTAATAAAAGCAATCAAATTCATGTTTATTCCAGATAAATATCCTATGTACAAATGAATTAGCTTTTTTAACATTACAATGGAATTTGATGTGTCTCCTAAACAAGCTTTCTTCACTAGTTGCCATGATCCTAAATATGACCAACACCTTTCAGCTAGATCATGCCCAAGTTAAATGAGATCAAATATCAAAGCAAAGGTAGATTATCAATCTTAACATATGAAAACTGAAGTGCTAAATCAAGTCAATTTTTTAATAGTTCGGACTAGACTTGAATATATGTGTTTGTTTCATTCACAGACCATAAACTTTAAATGAACACAAATAATTCCTGATAATTTTAATCAAGGTTGAATCCAAAAGAATACCTTTCCACTAGCTGTGACACGATCACCGTTGTTCAACTTGATATACTTTTTACCCCTCTGTTACCAAAAAAAATATAGTAAAATATATAAACTGCAAGAATTGAACATGTTGAATGCTTCAATACCCTTTTAATTTATTGGCCAGCTTAACTGACCCTCCAAAATATCATTGTTCAAGTACTTTGAAAGAAAAAAAAGAGAGTAAAGGGGTACCTTATCCCAATGAAATACAGATTTCTGTTTCTGCATGCCACTATTATCATCTGCAACTAGATCTACGACGGCAGATTTCAACCTAAAAGGCAAATATTGTTACTTGAAGGACCAACAAGAACATAGAAATCAACTTATGTTTACCCATACACTATAATGGAATTAAGAGAACCAAACTGCTAAGTCAATACATGCATATATGTAAAGATAAACATTTTTATTTTTTCTAATTAATATGATTGAGAAATCTAAGAAAATCCAGTCAAAGACATAGGACCAGTTGGCATATATTATTCACCTAGGGGTTTTGTCAAACATGAGAACTTTAAGGAATAGTTCTGATCCATACATATTATTCACAACTTTAAGATAAGTGGCATACTTTTCGAAATCAGATGTTACAAAACAAGTATAACTTTCCTTTTGAGGAAGTGAATTATGCATGACTTACCAATGTTATTCTTGTCTGAGTTAGTTAGCAGGTGGAGCACATGGGAGCATGTGGGGAAAGTGGGACACAAACACCACTCATTTTTTATTTCTGCCAAAACTAAAACTAAAAAAATGTCACTTATTCTGGAACGACAGGATTTTTATGTTTCTGAAACTGAAAACTAATTGAAGTAACATAAAGTGTAAAATAATGTCAATAAGATTTTGGCAATAACCTTCTACATCCTTCCCAAAGGGACAACCCAATGGTTGGAGCTTCACACTTCCATAGTGGAGAGATGTGAGTTCCAATCCCGTTTTGTGTTGTGGGTAGGGTACAAGGGAGAATTAAAAAAAAAACTCTTATTGAACAGTAAAATCTTATAAATATATTTCAAACAGAAAACATCTACTCTCCATAATCAGCGTTCATAGCTCATTTTTATAGTAAATTCAGAAATGAGCCAACAGAACTGATTCACTTACAACAATAATTAGCTATCCGTATTATACACAGATCTTACCTGTTTGATCCAAAGTCTTGGTTGCCCCTGACCGATAGTCCTGCTTCTGAAATCTGAGGTATAACCAGTACGGAAGTTAAGTGGTTAACTAGGTTTTCAATGCATAAACATTCAAACTGGAAGTCTAGAAGAACAGATTTCTAATGGAGGAAACACATAATTTGCATCTAAAAATCAAGATGAATCATATGACTGTCCACTAGGTATGCTCATAAAAGAACACACAGTAACCTACATGATTTGTTGGAATTGAACTTATAAAATATTCTTCGTCCTTGCAGCTCTTTGCCTTTCGTTTAGTACCTCGAACATCTAACATCAAAAGAAAAAACAAATTTAAACACAGAAATAGAAATAGAAATATCTATGTTTGCTCAGTGATATGTCAGTCTATAATGTAACTATGTAAGAAATGAGGAAAACATTTCTTTTGTTTGTTGGTAGTAGATTGCCTTTTCCTTTGTAGTTTTACAGGTACCTCTACATATCTTTCCTCTATATTTTTTTCTTCCCATGGTAAAATAAACAATAAAATTATAATCAATAACCAGGGTGAATATTATAATAGCTAATCTGAGTGATATGAGGGCTATGAAACTTCCCACATTTAGTTTCAGCAGTCTCGCTTTAAAGATGTTGGTTAATGCTAATTAACTTGATTTTAAAGAAAGACAGTTCAAAATTTTCTGTCAACTATACTCATATGCAAACCTTTTCCGCCCTTTTCCTTTGAAGTAGCAACATCAGGTTCGGGCTCCTGGAAGTATAAACAATCCATTACATTACATAAAAAGCACGTACTGTTATGCCCCCAAACTACAAAGATTATTTTGTGCAACAGACCTCTTCAACAGGTTTGCTTGAGCGCTGCAGATGCACTATATTAATGACCTTTTCGTGGATAGCTCTTTTTTCCTTCATTACATCAACCCATTGGCTAGAAGGACCCTGCAAGCAAGCCACAATCAAAATGTAGTTTGGATTTATTAACACTCTCTTCACAATGTTCCTTCTTTCTTCATAAAGCATTCCTAGATTGCGATCAAGAGAATGCAGATCAACATGTCAACATCACAAAACTGCAAGTTACCTTTGCATGCTTCGATCTGGCAGCTTCACCTTCTGCTTCAAGAATGGTCTGCTTGGGTCTGGCATAAATTAACCACTGAGCAGTTAAAACTTTGCAATATAAAAAAACAAGAGACAATTAAAAACATGTCCATTGCATAAAATAATGATGTATAGGAAAAGGCTTTGAGTAGAACCTGAAGGATTTCAAGCGCTCTGAAAAGGCCATCGCCATCAACTCTCCCCCACCTAAAAGATTTTTGTAGATTGGATGTAACCCAGGAGGTGCCAAAGATTTTGCTCTTTTAATAGACTCCCTTGCCGGTAAGGGTTTTGTCTTCGAATACAAACGAAAAGCATTTGCACAAGTTTTCTGCATGGCATATAGTTCAGCAGACGAATCAATAATTTCTCGAACTCGGTCTGAAATAAGATCAATAACTGTTTGAGGGAAACGGCCGTAGACAGTTTCTCTATTTGCAATTGCTTCATCGATTTTGAACATCACACCATCCATATCTCGCAAAACCTCCTCCTCTGAGGGTGCAGGCCTAATTGGTTTGGAGAGAAATAGATGAAGATCTAAAACGTACGCCATATCCTCTGGGGTTACAAAAGAATAGGCAGTGCCAGTTCGACCTGCTCTTGCAACTCGCCCTACTCGGTGAACAAAAATTTTAGGCTTCGGGGGAAAGTCCCAGTTGATAACATTATCAAGTAATGGAATATCAATTCCTCTAGCAGCAATATCAGTCACAATCAGCAACATAGTTTTCCTTGCCCTGAACCTTGATACGTTAATCTTGCGAGCATCTGCATCCATGTCACCATAACACACAGATGGTTCAATATTTTCTTCTCTAAACAAAATATTGAGGAATTCCACGTGATGTTTTGTTGAAACAAATATCAATGTTTGCTCATCACTACTAATTTGTTCCCTTATCAAATACAGTAAAGCAGCATATTTTTCCTCTTGCCGCAAGGTGAAAAAGGTCAGCTTCAGGTCAGGACTAATCTTAGTGTCTAGATCAAGCCGCACAAGATGAGGATCACGCAGACCAGCCCTAGCAAACTCAGCAAGGGCACTTGGTAATGTTGCACTAAAAAGCAATGTTTGACGATTCTCACTAAGTTGAGCAAGTATTTTATGCAATTGTTCAGCAAACCCCCTTTCAAATAGACAATCCGCTTCATCAAAAACCACATATTCAACTGTACGCAATGACATGTCGTCCACCTCCGTCAAATGGTGCATGAGCCTACCAGGAGTTGCAATTATAATATCAGGATTCTGTGCTAACTCTTCAAATTGAGCATCCATGCTATCACCACCAACCAGTAAACTAACACGGAGATCTGAATGAACACAATTTATCAAACGGTATCCCAGATCAGTTGACCAATAGAATAAAATAAAGTGCATAGTTCATCAATGCCTAAAAACACGAAAAGGCAGTAAGATAACATAATTCCAATACTCTTATCTATTCCAGAATAAGTGCCATCCAGTATATTTGGCACAAAATAAGAATTACTTGTCCACTTCCCTACCATGTGCCCATGTAATCCACTCGCTAAGACACTAACAAGATAACAACCAGCTCATTTAAGGAGAAATAGATACTACCCATCTCACACTTTGACCTACACTCACTAGAACAACTTAACCATTGAACTAGAATATCAAGCAGCTTCCACCAACAGAACTAAGCTTCCGCCCAATACCAAGCCAACTCTAACAACTACAGCAAGAAGCAAGGAATGTTAAATTGGTAATACTTCAATACACATTCAAATTAACTTCTCCCAAGTATTGTATGCCTACATTACTTTAGCCATATACATATGCGAGACATTCAACACACACATACCCTTGTTCCATTACTCAAAACCTCCAACCCATAACTTCCTAATTCAAAATGAAACTAATTTTACATACAACAATTCTATTTTTTGGGTCATAAAACACATAGAAAACTTTGCTTGAAGGCCTTAAAGTTTTGATTTTTGCTCACTAACATTAATAAGCAGCTTCCACCAATAGAGCTAAGCTTCAGCCCAATACCAAGCCAACTCCAACCAACTACAGCAAGAAGCAGGGAATGCTAAATTGATAATACGTCAATACACATTCGAATTAACTTCTCCCAAGTATAGTTTGCCTACATTACTTTAGCCATAAACATATGTGAGACATTCAACACACACATACCCTTGTTCCACTAATGAAACCAATTTTACATACAGCAATTGGGGTCATAAAACACATAAGAAAATTTTGCTTGAAGGCCTTAAAGTTCCAAGTTTTACTCACTAACATTAATAACAAAAAGGGGGTCGTTCAAATTACCTGTGAATTTACCAAGTTCTTGGGTAAACTTGAGAGTCTGGAGCGCCAAGTCCCTGGTGGGAGACAAAATGAGAGCCCTAGCACCGCCCTGAGGCACGTGCTGGTTCAATCGCTCAATCATGGGGATGAGGAAAGCTGCGGTTTTTCCAGATCCTGTGCGAGCCATGGCCACAACGTCGACGCCTGAGAGTATGAGAGGCATCGTCTTCCTCTGGATTGGGGTTGGGACCTTGTAGCCCTTGCGCTTGATCGCTCTGAACACATTATTGCCCAATCCCAGCGACTCGAAACCTCCCGACTTCGCCTTCTTCTTGTGCTTCTCGATTCGATTCAGCTCCGCTTTCGAGCTCGCGTACTTGGGCTCAACTCTCACCATTACTGTACAAACCAGAAGCTCCGACCAGAGACACCAGCAATTCGCGGCGGCGAAGAAAAAGTGAGCTCGTCGCTGAGGGTTTGGGTTTTAGGAAGAGAGAGGGAAGGGGTTTTAATAGATGGGGCTGTTTTAGAAGTTAAAATACTCTTCTGAGATAGGTGAAATTACAAAAAGTCACCGTGAATTAATCTGGTTTTGCATATTTACCATTGTTGTTTTTTTTAAAATAGTAGATAGCTTTATTATATCATACCTCGATCTACATCAATAGCATTACGAAGCTCCACCGGTAATACATCCGGTAAAAGCTCCCGATCAGAGCCCCTTCGGGCTGCGGTCGCTAGTAAATGCGCCGCATAATTTCCTGATCGCTTTACAAAAGAAAAACGAAAATTACAGAATGTTTTAAGGATGTAAATACA